>JAHWFP010107421.1:0-21210 GCA_023313725.1 Lithobius niger
TCATACTCACCCTCCCCCCATCGTAACAGATGGTAACACATTTGCTGAACTCCTCCTCCAGGCGTTACGTAATTTGTGAACGCTCCCTATTGTAGGTTGGGAGAACTTCGTTACAGTAGGGAGAATTTGTTTTTTTATCAGCAAAAAAAGCATTGTTTCAGTTAGCACGTGATGGCTTTTTTCTAAATAACTACTTCAGTTAAACTAAAATAACCTTGAAAAGGCACATGTTCACATAGGAAGCTATGATTTGAGCCTATTTCCATGATTTTTGGTGGTGTAGTTTGACCTGTAGAGAGGACAGACGAAAGCATCCCCAGAACAACAACAACAAGAAGCAGAACAAGAAGTTGTCTATTTGGCCCCGCTCTGGATCTCGGCTTTGGCTGGACCGAATTTCACAATTTTTGGACTGTAGAGAGGCCTTGACTAGTCGAGGCTGGATTCCAAATTTGGTTTTAAAATGTTCACTTTTGACGGAGTTATAAGCTCTCAAAGTTGAGAGTTTAACACAGAGACCCTAGGCTGACCCTTACTAACACTGGCTATCGCCAGTGTTAATATATAAAAAAAAAACGTCGCAATAATTAGTTCAGCTGCATCACGAATTGGCGGGGCAGAGCAGCCGTAAGCTCGCTCAAGAAAACCGTCAAGCTACAAAATTGGACGTTGTAGCAATGATTGATGTGTTTGCTGAGCAGACATCTCGTAGAGTGGACTTTTGAGCAATTATTATGCAAATAAAATGTCATACATTGAGAAGTTTTAAGATTGGAACGTTTTGTAAAAAAAAAATGTGTTTTCACATTTTCTATAATTATTCTTATATTGGGTGGGTACGAGGGGGGGGGGAGGGGGCTTTATGGTTAACTTACACACGGGCCCGAAGCGTACTTGTTCCGCCACTGGTTTCAATCCCAATTCGTTTGCCGGTGTATTCTTGAATCACAAATACTGGGATGCGAATCGTCGTCTCACTGCGAATATTTCACTTCTGTCTGTTTTATTCTTCGTCTGTTTTATTTGCTGTAGGCCTATAACTGCTCAGGTTGCCAAATCAGTTTTGTAATAATATGATAATTTATGCGTCAAGAGTATTTGAATATTTTTGTAGGAGAAACTTAAGGGCTCCCGTGCACGCGGTAACCAAGCCACACGGCCAGGTTGCTGCGGCCAAGGGGAATGCTTACGGTATATGTAGCAATGCGCACTTGGCCGCGACGGCCAGACAGTCGCGGCGGCCCTGGGATCCCGAGTAGCGTGCAGGCGACCACAGGGCGACCATACTTGCTCCGAGTTCATTTTTCACCACGTGATCGAGAATTATCAATGAAAAACGGATGTGGCCGCGCGGCCCGTCGCCATGTATTTTGGCCGCGACGGCCACGGGCCGCGCGACGTGGTCGCCCAGTGCGCGGGAGCTTTAAAGCTTTCTCGCGATCAAGAGACCAAGACAAGACGGTGTTGTTTGGACCCACTTGACGATTTGTGGAAGGAAAATTTACCAATCGGTAAAAGAAACGGAGGTTAGCCGCGACTCCATTGTTTATATCTTCGTTTATTTAGTAACAATCGGTAAAACGACAAACAGTTTTATGTTCTTCAGTTAACTGTTAAAGGGACATAAATCCTTCCGATACGTCGTGCGACCCGTTGAGAAGAGCGTTTGCAACATTTACACATTTTAGAGCTAATGTCGCAAAATCATCTCTCACGCAAGAAAAAAACAAGAAAATGAATGTGTTGGGAACATTTACACACGCTTGATCTAATGTCACAAATATGAGTCATGCAGGAAAGCCAACAGGGATTTATGTCCCTATTGTCATCCTAAAGAAATTTGCTCTATAACTGAGTGTATGAAAAACAAACATTCTGTTGGTCATGACGGCATATTTATGAGACATATTAAAGAAACAAAAGAAAATTCCTCCAATTTTATTTAAAAATTAATAAATTCTATTATTGATACTGAATTGTGGCCCGATGAATTAAAAATACAAGTACTGAGACCAATTCATGAAACAGGTAGTAAAAAAAAAATATTGAAAACTATAGACCAATTGCTTTACTCTCAAACATAAATAAATTCATAAAAAAATATTTTGCTGTGCAAATCAATAATTTTTTTGATAGATTTGATGTGATTTCAAATAAACAGTATAGTTTTCGAAATGGTAAAGGAACATTGAACGACTTAAATACATCAACGAGAACATCTCGAAAGCATTAAATGAGGGGAAATTTGTTAAAGCGGTGTTAATTGATTTGCAAAAGGCTTTTAACTCACTCGATCATGATAAATTGTTGACGAAATGTAACCATTATGGGATTCGAGATAAAATTGGTAATATAATGAAGAGTTATTTACATAATCGTAAAGCTTGTACTTCTGTTGATGGTAACTTTAGCAAACAAAATCTAGTTCTGTATGGAGTACCGCAAGGCTCAGTTATGGGGCCATTACTATTTAATATATATAAATGACATTATAAATTGTATAAATAAATCTGAAATTGTTCTCTTTGCAGATGATATTTTAGTGCTATCTATAAATGATAACAAGGATACAATGGAAGCAAACCTAAAACAGGATTTCAGCAAATTAACAAAATGGTGCACAGCAAACGATGTCTTTATTAATGAAATGAAAACCAACAGCATAGACATTTTTTCACCTCATAGAAAATTAATTACAGACGAACTATATATTCATAATAATAACTGTGGTTGCAATAAGGGAACCATTAAATGTAAAACTGTCTTAAAAGTTAATGATGCTAAATATCTTGGTCTTTTTATTGAAACGGAGTGCAAACATAAATTGCACATTAATGCTATAATTAAGAAATTAAGACACGACTTATGCCAATTATTTATAAAGTTAAAACCATTATTAATGATAAAGGTGAAAAAATTGTTTTTGATGCTTTGGTTAATAGTCAAATCAGATATGGTATTGAGGTTTTTGGCCAGGCTTCTGATTTCCTTCTGGAAAAATTACAAAAAACTCAAAACAAATTAATTAAAATTCTTTTTGGCAGGAGCGGGAAGCATGAGTCAACAATTGATATTATTAAAAAATACAAAATACTAAATGTTACAAATTTAAAGGATTACACTATTATTTTAAATAACTATTATAAGTCTGAATACAAACTTAAGGACACCTTAAAAATGGTTTTCTAAGGGATCAATCAATAAGATTTAAAATACCACTCATTAAAAATAATTATGGTGCCATGTGCCAAAATCATTACATACCAACACTTTTTAATAAAATTCCTACACACCTTTTAAAGCTGGACAATTTTAAACATGCAAAAAAAAAAAGAGATAAAACAGTGGTTAATTTATGGTTCAAATGTATTGATGGTTTACAACACAAATATGAATTCCTAACTGATTGTAAATATGTAAATATGTTAAAAATAACTTTAATACTTATTTATTGAAACTATGATGTCAAACTAATTTTCTAACTGAATTTTACAACATAAGTGTCATTGATGTAATCTGTATTATTCTGTATATTATTCTGCAACCCAAGCAAGATCAACATGATCTTCGGGATGCTTGATGAATAAAATTTAATTATTTGTAATAAAAAACAAACAAAATTGGATTATTACAGGAAAAAAGCCTATTAAAATAAAATCTTTTTAATATTTGCTCCGGTGTTCACTTTTTTCCCAGTTTTCATGAAAGAAGCATACTGGACTTGAATTAGGGACTGTTGTGTTTTTATTTATTATTTATTTATCTTGTCCATTTATTATCCACATTTATGAAATGACAACCGTCGTGGATACACTTACATGTTATCCATGTTATCCAGTGTGTGTATAAAAGGGCATGAAGAAACTTAAGCGTGCGAAGCATGTAATCGAAACCGTGTCAGTTTGGATCATTTAATGGCTAATTGGGCAATGGTAAATTTGAAAATTAACAATGAGAAAATTCACAGACATAAAATTACTCCAGAAAAAAAAGGTACAGATGAAGATAAGACAATGTAACCTTTTGTACAGTTTGCACAGTCCTATGAAAGATGTGATATCCAACCAAAACTAAAACTGGTATAAAAAGCCACCAAGTTTCCAAAAAGGATCGGCCTTTGAAGGTAGTGATATCATTTAACCAGGAAAAGGCCGCCAAGGTTAATCCTATTAGCCAAGTTGATCGCACAGAATTAAATTTTGAATATTAAATGAAAACTAGAAGATTGCTCCGTGAGTAGCAATGTTTTAGTTTTCAGTTAGCTTCCTAAATATTAGTCGGTGCGATTAACCTCGGCGGCCCGTTTCCCTGGTTGAATGATATCACTACCTTCAAAGGCCGATTCTTTTTGGAAACTTCGCGGCTTCTTATGTCAGTTTTGGTTTTGGGGTGGATACACTTAACAATAGCTTGTGGTTCCTTGTCAGTAAATTGGTTAATTGAAGCTGGTGTTTCTTCTTTTTTTTAACCTTGTTGGGGTGCGTATGTAGTATTAGAAAAACGTAACACACAAAACAAGACGAACACAATGAAATCTTAGAAACGAGTCCCTGTCCACGCATTTTCACCTTCTCCAGTCTCCCCCAACGCCCCTTCACCTTCACATCTCTGGGGCACGTGCAAGCGCGTTGCAAGAGGCCCGTAGAGGCCAATCTGGTCTAATCGAATGTAGGTGTGCGGGAAATTGAATGAAATGACGTCCGACTTGACCACAGTGGCGTTCAGGTTGACCGCTGGTCAGCCATCTTGAAAATCCCAAAGGGACGTGCGTATGTCCTCGTTATCACACCACCCCGTCAAATTAAAGCCTTCCGTGAAGCTCTTGGTATCGATCAATTCACACTTGCAAATGACTTTGCAAATAGGCACATATTTTATATAGAGAGATCATCCAGGGGTGCCCGCCACCCTGCCCCCCTTAAATAAATTTTCCACTTCCGGTTCCTTTAGGAATAGAGCATTGGTCCCAATCTGATATATATGCGGGCGGTCATGTCATGATGAATGCATAAAACAGCATGTAAATCTGTCCACAATAGCACGAGCTATGACCAAAACACGTTAGTGCAAATGTTGGCTTCTATATATATAACTAGTTTGGGCCCGGCCCCTGCCGCGGCACCCCCCCCCCCCCCCACCTCCCTCCAGGTGTTTGGTCTTTGGTTTTAAATTTATCAAACCGAAGACCGAACATGTGAATGGCTCCCACATATGCCCTCTCCCCCACAATTACTTTAACCCCGATCCCCACACTCCTGCCCCCTCCCGGATTCGCATACATGTTCTCCTTAGACGCTTCCCCGCCTCCCCCTGCTCGAAAACGTCACCTCGTGACATTCTCTCTTTGGTGCAGCCCCGGAAAAGTCGCTGGCGTGTGTTTGACTGAAGGCACTGGGAAATACAGCATTCAGTAAGCAAGTAATCCAATGTATAAGTTAATCCTTTAAAACAATTCACCTCGGTACCGTGCATGGCGACATTGTTGCAAGCAACGATTGTTGGAGCCCACTTAAAAACAATTCCACTCCTTTCTGGAAGTGAACATTTAGGAAATAAATGCGCCTTTCCATTGTATCAGGCTGCCAATTTCGAGGGGGTCTCGAAATTAAGAACCAATCGTCGTTTGGTTTAAAGTTGTCTGGGTTAGTAGACACGGGTTGGTTTTTTTTTTAAACTCAAACGCCGACAATAGCATAGTCCACGCGACTAAACTTTGTTGGCCACTTTGGCACCACAACAATACGAAAAAACAAACCCCAAAACGGTGCGGCAGGTCTAGTAAGTGGCGCCATCTCTTCGAAGACTTAGAAAAAGTGTTATAACCCGAACTTGTAGTCCAAAGCAGTCAATAGACGGCGACATGGCAGGTTTGGTAAGTGTTGCCATCTGTTCGAAGACGTTGGAAAATTGTCCCAACCCAAATTTGTAGGCGAATCCCGTCAACAGATGGTACTACAGGGTGGGGTACTTGATTGTACGACGGAATGGCGTGGCCGGTGACTTGGCCGCCTGCTCCGTATTATCTATCTACTAGTTGTGCCCGTGCGCATGCTGCGCACCTTCCTTTGCCCCTACCCACCACCCGTACATCCCTGCTCCTGCCGTGAAGCCCCTGAAAAGTCGCATGAGTATGTTTGACTGATAGCTAAAAAATGTCCTGAGAAATCCAGCATTCAGTAAGCAACTAACCCAATGTTTAAGTTAAACCTTTGAAACAATTCATCTCGGTACCGTGCATGGCGACATTGTTGCAAGCAACGATTGTTGGAGCCCACTTAAAAACAATTCAACTCCTTTCTGGAAGTGAACATTTACGAAATAAATGCGCCTTTCCATCGTATCAGGCTGCCTATTTCGAGCCTCGAAATTAAGAACCAATCGTTGTTTGGTTTAAAGTTGTCTGGTTTAGTAGACACGGTTGTTTTTTTTTTTAGTTAAAACGCCGACAATGGCACAGTCCACGCGACTAAAACTTTGTTAGCAGCTTTGGCACCACAACAATACCAAAAAAAAAAAACCTTTGCAACAATTCACCTCGGTACCGTGCATGGAGACATTGTTGCAAGCAACGATTGTTGGAGCCCACTCAAAAACAATTCGGCCTTGCAGTGCTGGAAACACCGGTTCTCGTCAGATCCCCGAAGTTAAGCAGCATTGGGCTGGATTGTTACTTGGGTGGGTGACCGCCTGGGAATCTGTCTGTTGCAGACATAGGGCCTTAGGGCTTCGGGCAGATGACCAAGAGTGGTTAACGCTCGTTAAACCCTTTAAACCCTTTTTTAAAAACAATTCAACTCCTTTCTGGAAGTGAACATTTAGGAAATAAATGCGCCTTTCCATCGTATCAGGCTGCCATTTGGGGGGCCTCGAAATTAAGAACCAATCGTCGTTTGGTTTAAAGTTGTCTGGGTTTGTAGACACGGGTTGGTTTTTTTTTTTAAAAAGGGTTTAAAGGGTTTAACGAGCGTTTTTTTTTTTAACTCAAACGCCGACAATAGCACAGTCCACGCGACTAAAACTTTGTTGGCCACTTTGGCACCACAACAATACGAAAAAACGAACCCAAAACGGTGCGGCAGGTCTGGTAAGTAGCGCCATCTCTTCGAAGACTTTGGAAAAAGTGTATAACTTGAACTTGTAGTCCAAGCCCGTCAATAGACGGCGACATGGCAGGTTTGGTAAGTGGCGCCATCTGTTCGAAGACGTTGGAAAAATATCCCACCCCGAATTTGAAGGCGAATCCCGTCAACAGATGGCACTACAGAGTGGGGTACTTGATTGTACGACGAAATGGCGTGGCTGGTGACTTGGCCGCCTGCTGCCTATTATATATGTTGATATATATAATACGCTTAGGTTGGGCAATCAAATTCATCATTATGAATTATACACTACAATGAAAGAGGGCGAGCGACCAACAATGTCAAACAAACGGGTGTGGCCTGTAACAATCAGTAACAATCGAAATATTGCTTTAATAATGCTACATCTTAGAGCAGACTTGAAGAGTTTCAAAATTGGTTCAGTAACAATCACTGCATGCACGACCGTTGTTGGATTTATTGCGATTGGTGTCAGAACGGAGAAACGGACAATTGAGCGTCCTCCATGGAAAAAAGACAAATAAGCAGGGGTTAAAATGGAGGGGGAGCAGGGATGGGGACGGGGGATGGGGAATCCGGGTCGGGGATGGGGGAGGCGGTGCGGGACGAGAAAGGGGTTGGGGGGCATGGGGGAAAATCAGAACATACAACTGGGCAGGCCGCAGGGGGTTCGGAGGAAGATGCAGGGGGCAGACTTTTCATTCCATACTGCCCACTACAGTATTTCGCTCAAGTATGCGGGAACTGGATAGACCGGCGTATGTTACACCGGGGGTACAGCTAGTATAATTATGTAGATACGCTTAAGTTGGGCAAGCAAATTCATCATTATGCACTATAATGAAAGAGGCGAGCGACCGACAATGTCAAACAAACGGGTGTGCCCTGAAACAATCAGTAACAATCGAAATATTGCTTTAATAATGCTACCTCTTAGAGCCGACGTGAAGTGTTTCAAAGTTGGTTCAGTAGCAATCACTGCATACAGGACCGTTGTTGGATTTATTGCTCATGGTATCAGAACTTAGAAACGGGCAATTGAGTGTCCTCCATTGAAAAAAAGACATTTACTTCCATAATAAAACAAATCAGCACGGGTTAAAATGGAGGAGGAGCAGGGGTGGGGATATTCAGACCACTCAATAAGGGAATCCGGGTCGGGGACGGGGGAGGCGGTGCGGGACGGGAAAGGGGTTACGGGGGGGGGGGGCATGAGGGAAAATCAGACCGCAGGGGAGTTCGAAGGAGGAAGCAGGGAGCAGTCGGTGCCCTTTTCATTCCATACTGCCCACTACAGTATTTCGCTCAGGTTTGCGGGAACCGGCTAGACTGGCGTATGTTACGCCGGGGGTACAGCTAGTTATTGAATAAAATAATATCCTGAGCAGTTGTTTCAATTGGTTGATTGCATGCAACAATTACAGTAGGGAATAGCTAACGTAACGAAATTGGTAAGGGTTCGGCAAACGGTTGTAGCAAAACTGGTGGTTGTAGCAAACGTGTGTTCGACCTTAAACCGCAGGTCGAGGTTCGAACATGTTTCAACAAATTTGCTGTCTGCCATATAAGCATACTGTCTACATCAATAAGTGAGTGGTACCTCCCTTCCCAGGAAAAAGTGATCAAGAAATACGTCTTTTTATGGACACTTAGGGCACTAAGTATTGAGATCAAGCAGGGTTACCCCCCAACCCCACCGTACGACCCTAGAATAAAGTTTCCACTTCCGGTTCTTTTAGGCCGAATACCAGTGTGCTACATGTACTACAAACAAGTGCACGAGCATGTGCTAGCCGAATATGCGTTTGCAATTGCTTACTGTAATTATAACATGCAATTAACGAATTCACACAACTGCTCATAACATTATTTTATGCAATTAAAACCAACAAATTTCTACTAATTTATTTTGGTCATAGCTCCTGCTATTGTGGACCGATTTACATGCTATTTTCTGCATTCACAATGAATTGACTGCCCGATCTAATCTTAAATTGGGACCAATGCCCTATTCATAATGGAAGCGAAAGTGGAAAATTTATTTAAGGGGGGCAGGGTGGGGGGCACCCATGGATGATCTCAAAAAGTGGCCCCCTCCGTGGCGAACAACGATCGAAGGTTGTTTGATGGCTAAACCAAATCATGCGGCTGCCGAATCCACTGGGTCGATACTTTTGACTCACCCTGTATAATAGAGATCGCTGTTGCAGTGCGCGATAGAGGTGTGTACAGAAAACCGGTTACGACTAGGTAGTCGCTGCAGCCGCTTGTTTTAAATGTTTATTATCGGGTGCACACGATTGTGCACGGGGGGGGTGTCCGAGTTAAAATACAATTATTTTTGAATTAATTCCGTTCAGTATAACAACACTATAGTGTTGTGCGATTCGAGACGAGTACCTTTATCATTTGAGTTTCTGATATTACCAAGTTTTTTTATTTTATTTTGACTTCAGAGGCTCTGCGCTTTATTTTTATCATGATAACTGACCACCGTATACGTACACGGCGCTCCGTTATCAAGCCTAAAACTAAGCGCAGAGCCTCTGAAGTCAAAATAAAATAAAAACACTTGGTAATATCAGTAACTCAAATGATAAAGGTACTCCTACCGGCTTCCTTACAGCGAAACGTCGCCTTTCATACACTTTGACGTGCACATTTATAGCTAAAAATATTTTTTTTAATCGTTAAAGGTGCATTCCCCGGTAGGCTTTCCTGTATGGCTCAGTTTTGCAACAGTACTTCAGACGAGTGCAAATGTTGCAAAGGCATTCATTTTTCCTATTTTTCTCCACGTGCAAAACGATTTTGCTTCATTCGTGCCAACCTATGTAAATGTTGCAAAAACTATTCTGTGCTGGAGCTCGAATATAGTGAAATGGTATGTCCATTTTAATAGTAGTAAAGTGGATTTTCATTTTCGCTAATGCAGATTAGCAAACAAACAATAGCTTAATTAATTTAAAGTCGTGCCAAAGTTCGAAAAAAAAACGATTTATCAAAGAGAAATTATTCAGTATCATCTGATGTCATTAATGTACATCATCAATAATAACAATACAGGCCCCATTACAGAGTCTTGTAGTATTAATGCAGAAAACCAAAAAAAAAAAAAAAAAACCCACTAAAGCGTACAGGGCAGGATGTAAGGATCACAGCAGCTTTTTCAAAAATATCCTATTTACGATCTCAGTCATTGTAATACTATATCTGTAAATAATACTACGCTTAAAACTTGCAATTCTACTAGAAACCTCGGTATCATCTTCGATCAGTGCCTACGGAGTCGCATATTCATACACAATGTCGTGCTGCCATGCAAAGGATTAGATTTCTTTCTAAGTTTAAATATTTTCTGAGCATTAGGACCAAAGTTAAACTTTCCTCTGCCTTAGTTATTCCATTGTTGGATTACTGTGATACAGTTTATTTTAACGCCACCAAATCCTCCCTCAATCAGACTCAGAGGATCCAAAATGCGTGTATACGTTTCATTTTTAATCTTAAAAAGTTCGACGGTGTAAGAGACTATCTGAAAACTGTCAAGTGGCTCCCTATGGCTCAGAGGCGTTCTTTGCATTCTCTCACAATTGTGTACAAGTCTGCATTACAAAGAACCATTATATTTGTTTACCTTATTTAATTCTGCATTGGCTGATCACAGTTATCCAACAAGATTCAGTCATGGCCGCCCCTTCACTCCCCCTCGCTGTCGCTCTACTAAATACCAAACGTCGTTTCTGGTTCAGAGCATGAAGTTATGGAATGATTTGCCCGAAGTCATTAAATCTTGCTCTAGTGTTGGAACTTTCAAAGCTCAATTATTCCGTCACTTGTTTAATTCATAACTTGGTCACCATCCCTCTTTCACTCTTTTTCTTCCCTTCTTTTTCTTTTTTTTCCTCTGTCTCCCCCCTCCCCAACCCCCACTGTATCCGATCTTCTTGTTTACTTTAGTTTTTACTATTTTCTGCTGACATTGTACATAATTACATGATGGTTTGGGTTAGGTCTAAGAATGGGCCCAGTGCCTAAACCTCACCCTTTGTGGCATAATCAATTTTTATTCTAGAATTTGTCGATCTTTGTACTTTCACGTGCTACAATAAAGTTTATTATTATTATTATTATTATTATTATTATAAGGCTGCCTCTAAACATCCTTAAAATCAGTGAAACAAGAAAACCCGTGTAACGCATTTCCTCAAGGCACTTAGTTTTGTATATTCGTCTTGCTAAAGCATTCATATTCCAAATTACATCATACCATAGGAACGAAGTTCGATTTTCTGGTCTGGCGACGAATTAAGCTTATTCCAGGCGGCTGACAACAAGTGTCGCATACCTACAGTATGGGAGTTTCGATCGTATGCTATAGAGCATCGTCATGTGATGTCAGATTGGCTACGATACACCATTTGGAGGTAATAGTTACAAGGTGCTATTAAAATGTAAGGGGAAAAACGGCAATTCTAGTCAAGACAGTGCTTTAAGAGCGGATTTCTTAGGCTTAAAAGAACGTTGTTTTCTCCAACAACAAAAATCTCGCTTTATAGGCTTAAGAAATCCAGTCTAATAGCATTGGCTTCAATAAGACGATCTTCCTTTCTCCCTCCAGTGCTCCTTGCAGCTATCCTATTTACTGGCTCCACCATAGAGTTATACACAATAATAGTACGTCGTGTCACTGCCCTATAGCATGCCGAATCAATTAAAGTTGGTTATTCCTTGTTCCTACGGACCTTTATGTACTCCTGATCACGCTTTTATTTTCGTATTATACTCGTCACCAATTATAGTTTCCTGAAGCAAATTAGCCAATGTACGAATTAGTGTACAGCTATTGTAACCCATGACGAATTTGTGATGCACTTAGAAGAAAGACAAACAAAATAAACAAGAATTTAAATAAATACAATAACTGCTTATGCTAAAAAAATCATGAGCCCACGGTTCATAGTGGGTAACAGTGGTTAGGATTGCTTACCGGTTGCCAGATGAAAAGTTTTAACTGTTGGCAGAGTTGAGGGGAGAGGAAAAAGTCTCTCTCGCGTTTGGTAGCTTTCTTTGTTGGGGGTGGGGAGGGGGGGGGGGGGTGTGAGTTAGGATGAGCAATCCTGTAAATTGCAAAGTAAAAAAAGTGAAGAGATTCCAGATGAGTTACATCAATGACCTGACAATTTCTAATTTCCTTCTACAGCTAAATTTTCGTAACAGACAAGAGACAAAGCTCCTCTATTTTTTTTGGTCGAAGAATGAATTTGATTTCGCCTTGCGAGAAGAGAAGAACGGCAAGCGGGTAACATGCCGACTACACTACTACTAACTATAGAGCAGTGACATTTGCCGCCATATTGGCACCAGATTGGCACCAGTACGGGTTTTGGAGGGCATAACTGCGAGGTGCACTACATAAAAATGAGGGAAAAACAACGGAAGAGCGGATTTCTTAGGCTTAAAATAACGTTATTTTCTCCAACAACAAAAATCGCGCGTTTTAAGTGTAAGAAATCATTCTTAACAGCATCGGCTTCAGTATGACGCCCTTCTGTTTCTCTCTGCAGTGCCCCTTGCAGCTAACCCGTTAAGGCTCCAACATAGAGTTATATACAATAATACTACGTCGTGTCACTGCTCTATTCCAAGATCTTTGGAGAACGGCGTTGCATCTAGAGATTAACACGCGTACCTTATATGATGACTATTGAGATACGTTTATCAATTGCGTTTCTACGCGCGCAGCTGACCTTTACTATCGATTACATATAACAGTAAAGATTAACGCTGGCGCTATGCATGCAAATTGCACTAATATACGAAAAGATATTTATGCATGCACTTGCTTCTACTAAAGGATATTTGTAGTCAAGTACACAGTACAAATTGTCTTGAATTACACCCAGGAATTTAACAAAAATTATCGGGGCTCGTCCGTATCTACACATGAGCTCGTTGCTGCGAACGGACTCACAACTGTTACACTGAATAATATTTCGATAACTTCCGCGGATTGTACAATGATTATCTGATTAGCAGGAGACGCTATTTGTTCGTCGTAACTGCCCGAATTGTCAATATGCATAGAATACTGGGATAGTTACCGGTTCGCCCAAAGAACAATGACAGATAGGACTCCCGTTTTCGGTGCCATGTTTTCAAAAGGTGACATCAACTAGACCCGTTCCGGTACAATTACTTTTTCATATGGAAGCGTAATTGGCAAAAATTCCTAGTCAAGGACCTACAAGCCTTCATATGCAAACGATTTAACCATAAACTGTTCAATAACAACGCCTACAATTTGCTGGCACGTCTTCTAATCGAAATCATGATAAATCGACTGATATGCAGTCACTTCCGGCCAGATGCTAAAGGTGATAGGCATGACCCGTTCGAATAAACGATTGGAGTGGGACGTGACGTCACTAGACAATAGCCCACGACGTGAACCCCTTTCCCACCGACTGTATTTCAATAACTGCTTTATGCATGCGTAAGCAGTTAAAAACGATGGGTGTATGATGGTTCAAAATAAGTTGGTAATTAAAAGAAAATTGGTGAATTAAATTAATTGAAATTAAGACAATATTAGACGAGCCATTGTAATCCATTTTTTTTTGGTCTTTTTTTCATTCATGAACGTGGTGTCATTTTAACAAGCTCAAAACCGGACTGGCTTCAGCCAGCTAAAAAACCAGAAACTAGTGCTTGTGCGGAGCTTATTCTACTAAATTTTTGACACCCACATTTACGCCTAGTAATGGCAGTTGATCACTTAAAATCAAGCTCCTCTCACCCATAGAGATGTGTAGAATAGATAAGAGTGTTTCGCCCTTGTTTGGGCTCGTCAGTAGAGAATAATCTGTGATGAGACATAGGACCTTGTTGGTGGTAAATTAACAAGCTCAAAACAGGACTGGTGAGGCCAGTTTGGTTTTGAGCTTGTTAACTTACCACCAGCAAGGTCCTTTGCTCTCATCCGTAGAGTATTCTCTACTGACGAGCCCAAACAAGGGCGAAACAATCTGTCTAGAGATCTGTGAGAGCAGCTTCATTTTAAGTGATCAACTGTCGTGAATAGAGCAGTGACACGACGTAGTATTATTGTATATAACTCTATGCTGGAGCCTTAATGGGTTAGCTGCAAGGGGCACTGCAGAGAGAAACAGAAGGGCATCATACTGAAGCCGATGCTGTGAAGAGTGATTTCTTAGACCTAAAACGCGCGATTTTTGTTGTTGGAGAAAACAACGTTATTTAAGCCTAAGAAATCCGCTCTTCCGTTGTTTTCCCTCCATTTTTATATAGTGCACCTTGTAGTGATGCCCTCCAAAACCCATACTGGTGCCAATATGGCGGTAAATGTCACTGCTCTATAGGCCTAACTGTGGGTGTCTAACATTCAGTGGAATAGAGCCCCACACAAGCACTATAGTTTCTGATTTTTAGCTGGCTGAGTCCGGTTTTGAGCTTGTTAATTTACCACCAGCAACGTCCTTTGCTCTCATCCACAAAGTATTCTCTACTGACGAGCCCAAACAAGGGCGAAACAGTCTGTCTAGAAATCTCTCTCTTATATGTTTAAGCATCTTGATGTTAAGCTATCGTCTTAATTTTCTACTATATTTATAGGTATGAAAAGAAACAGCAGTCGGCATTAAAGACTATTAGTGTACGCGGTTTATATTGAGTCCTGCGGGTATTTTATGAGCGGCTACGTTTTCCTGGAGGGGGCGGCCTTAATCGACGTCCGCCATAGTTTTTGTAACCATCATGGATATCAACAAGGCACTCTGCTACCAAAAACATACAATTGATTACCTGTGTCGTTCTGTCGTTCTGTGTCGTTATTGATGCCCTTTTCACCTCGGTCATCAAGATCTGTATGAATTGTGATCATGTGTTGGCACTTCGTGTGTAGAATAAATGATAAATGAGGCAGGCCGCGTGATGGTCTGTTGTTGTTGTTGTTCCGACTTTACGTTGTCGTGTTTATTCTTCTAGATATATCTATTTCAGGAATAGGTTTCTTTATATTCGTCATTGAAGACAGGTCATAAAATAGTAATATTGATGCTTCCGTTTTCAGACAGTAACAGACGCCGTATTTCTTTTTTTCTTTTTTTTTTTTTTTGCAAAAGATCACAAACATGTATCGACCAGCTTATGTATTTTTAACTTAAACGCTCAGGTTCAGCAACAGCGTTCTCTTCGCAGGTAATGCTGTAGACGCAGGCCCGCCAAAACGTTATAACAGACAGATTTCGATGTATTGGAGAAGGGGGGGGGGGGAGGACGAGAGGAGGACGCACTTTCTCTGTCGTTTGAATCAAATATTTCTAATTGCAATATACAAATGCGGAAACTACACAACAAATCTAATTCTACAAATGAAAAAAAAATATTTAAATATGCAAGATATCCATGGGTATTCACTTCCCTTTACTACAGGATAATAATGTATTAATAATAATACTAAAAAAGCCCAAAAGACAGCACATAAATAAATACTGTACCACGACGTTTCGGTCTCAGTTCTAGACCATTATCAAGTGCTGTTAAAAGGTAAAATAAAAACATGGGGGGTTACACAGAAACACAATAGCAATCTTTTTTTTAATGATTTTATCTTTTCATAGACCTTTTAAATTACCATTTTAATTGACCTTTAAATGACCTCGGATTGAGACCGAAATGTCGTGGTACAGTGTTTATTTATGTGCTCTTTATTCGGCTTTTTTTTTTTTTTTTATTAAACTTTCGTGTAATATTCAGGTGCGGTTTAAATCGGACTGTTATTGTTCCTCAAATGCCTAAAAACAGTGAAACTGCGTTAGGAGTAAAAGACACAAGTATTTGGAGGTCGCCATGCTGACACGTATATTTTATCTGGATAGGACGGAAGTTCATGTTATGGTTGAATCTTGGTGGATGACACGCTAGGAAGTGTCTTTATACAGCTAGCATTGCTTACCCTTTCAGTCCCAGGAGGTTTTTTTTTTGTTTTTTTTTTGTCACAACGAGATTCGAGCTCGCATCTTTTTAGCTTGGAGGCCGTGGGTCTAACCGATCGGGCTGTGCTTTGCTCACTTTTCCAGACAATCCACGTGTAGTTGATTTCGTTCTATACGACTTAGTTGTAGTCTTCTGTAAATTCGAAACGGCTGGGAAAACTATAGCAGCGACTTTGCCCTTCCGTCCGTCGCCTTTTCAAATCCGGAACGGTACCAGGTAGGGACAAAAGGATTATTACCCACAAGGCAGTTGATGCAGTTTCTTCGGTGTCGAACTGAAGAAGGTGCCCGTGCACTTCTCATCATAATAAAAATTATTTTTTTTCAAACTGTTCAATTTTGACGAACGACTGCTGCTCTTACTAATTTTACTATGAAGAAAAAGGGTGTGACAGTCATAATAATTTATCCATTCTTCCTCCTGGCATAAAGCTGCGCAGGATCACACATTAGTTTGATGGCCCTGCAACCTGACTCCACATCAGGATGAGGGAGTGGCGGGACCCCCACATCAGGGTGCTGGGGCCGTTTTTCAAGGTATACCTCAAGTTCACAACATGGGTTAATAAGCCCCTGACTGTTGTTTGTATACCATTAGATTCAGCGTCTAAAAATTAGTTAAAATTAATTAATAAAAAAACCGAAAGTATGAAGCGTAAGTGGCCGACAAGTGGCAGAAGTGGGCGAAGACCGACTGCGGCTATAGGTGTCGCGGCAGCCGCTTGTTTTGTGCATGTTTGCTTGGGCACTGTAGGAGTTAAAAAGCTACAACGTTACTACTTTTTTCTTGATATTTTGTTAACCCCTTTAGTGCCTAGACGTGCTCTTAGGATTTGGTTCGTCTTTCAAGTTGCGTGCGTATTGTGTACACCCAGTAGACAACGCGATTCACTCATGCAACCTGTTGGTTGGGAGACCATCATAGCCCAAACTACTCGGCCGTGCTTTGCTCGCTTTTCTCAAGGTAACCAGGAAACCCTCGTTAAGCTTACGTTTCGATCTACGACTTTTATTTATTTTTTTTTGTATGTTTACTTGAGCTGTGCCCGTGGCACTGAAATGATTATAGCCTGACTGCCTTAAACTTTGCCGACTGATATTGTATTACCTGAAGAAGAGCAAAGTACGGCCAAAAATTAAATATGCTTTAGTAAATGCAAGTGAAGCAAGTGGCTCCTGTTGTGTGTTGAGCTTCTAAATGAATCCGTAGCGAGTGTTGTGAAACTATTGCGTCTTGTGAGCCAATCGAGTGTTAGAAGGATACACGCCGCGCAGATGCTTTTACGAAGTGCGATACTAAAACTATACGAACAGGTGGTGGGTATTTTGGGGACATCCCGAGGGGAAAAAAGCTGCGAAAGTTTGAATAAATGTAGCAAAACAGCGTGGTATACACACTTTCAGTTACAAAGGTATACTGCCCTTTTAATAAAGGGGCTGTCTTGCTGTCCTGCATGCCTTGATTTGTACAGGCATGCATTTTCTCTGTTAAATAAATAAAATTATCTCCAAATAAAGCAGAAAATGTGGACGATACTATTATTAAGAGCGATAAGAATAGCGTCAATCCGACCAAAACTTGAATGCTGTGCACATGCGCACCTGGTGGTCACCCCATTACAATTGTGATATTTACAGGTTGGAACAAGTTCAGAGATCCATCACTAGGCGCTGTTCTTCACTGAAGAACGTTTGAAAAGGCTTGACTTCATAGGCTTGACCTGATCGGTGTTTAATAGGTGACCATATCAAGACTCGCCAAATTCTGTCTGGCGAAGTGATTTTGCCAGTCAACCAGTTTCTTCAACGGTCGACTGTCATACACACTAGAGGACGTAGCATTACGTTGGCAAAACCACGAATCCGCACCATTGTTGGACAGTCTTGCATTACTGTTAGAACCTTTAATTCTTGGAACGCACTCCCCGAAAGTGTTGTAACAGCAACTTTAACGAGCAGTTGGAAGAGACAATTACGACATGAGTCAATTTTAATGTGTTTTCGTTGCATGTTTTATTGTGAACCGGTTACGTAAGCTTATTTTCTTCCGGTATTAATTTAATTTAATTTAATTTCGAAAATAAGAGCCCATTTAGGCACCGATTTCATTACGCATTCTCACATCTAGATGCAAGAAATAACGTACAATTTCAACATAACGTCGATTTGGGCACTGCGATTGTGAAGGAAACTGTCAACAATGAGAGGTGAAAAGCGACTGGGAAAATGTTTACTTCAGTATGGAATTTTACTGTCAGGGATCGATACAACTGCACTCACTTAACTAACCAAATGATGGCGTAGATACATACGTAGTAGCGTTGTTGCCACGGCAACAACACTTTCGTCTTCGAAGTGTGCGATTCGTCCGGCCTCAGCTCTTACCTACGTCAGTATTGGACGACCTGATGCTGGGACTGATGACCCAACATCTTGATTACCTTGAGCTGAGCTTGGATGAATATCTCAGTGTGCCCTGCTTCCAAGTTATGCTTGCATTTACTTGTTCCATTGTTTCTTTATAATGTATCGCGACATCGAACTTATTGTAAAGGACATGCATTACCCTGCCAACCTATTGTTATAGTGTTAGGTAACTACTTAAACAATGTATAATATCCAAGCCCTCATTCCATCCCAATCCTTCATCAATGTAAGTAATTTTTGGCGAATTAACTAGAATTATTAATGTTGTTCTTTCCCAATTGTCCCAGTCCTCCCAATTTAAGTCATCACTTCCTTGTAATTCACGGTATCACCTTTCATCACATGATTTACAGATTATTTGGTTAAAGACGTGGCAGACAGAGCTAGTGTGCAACATCGTGCATTAGCCATCATAAATAACTGAATCCAACCAAATATGTCTATTCATTACTGAATTCTTATACATAAAACCTGCCCCACTCCATAGTTATTTCATATTACGGTCGCCCACCTACCAAACCTCTACATTTTTTGTGCATCGGCCGGGAATCGAACCCGAGCCACCAGCGTGCGAGCATTCTGCCACTGAACCACTGAATTACCTTCCAAGCTTAAACTTAAATGTCTTCTTGGGGCAAAACTTTACATATACCAACGTATTCTTGCACTAGTAAATGCCTGGGTGAATGGATGGGTGCTTGTTGGCAGCCATCGTTTATCGTCTAAGTCTGATTCTAAAGGTCTTCTTAAGTAAAAACGTAAACAACCCCTTAATTGCGAAGTGCAATTACACATCATCTAACTGAAATACCCTGTAAGGCTGAATCCTAAACGTCTTCTTAGGTCAGACCGCAAACATTCCCTTATTTGTGGAAGTGCGATTACGTATCATAGAACTGAAATACCTTCTATGCTTGGAATTCTAAACAACGTCTTAGGGCAAAACGTAATCATTCCCTTATTTGTGACTTCTTAGGTCAAAAGTAACCATTCCCTTGTTTGTGAAGTGCAGTTACACATTATTTAACTAAAATACCGTATGAGGTTTGAATCCTAAACGTCTTCTTCGGTCAAAACGTAATCATTCCCTTATTTGTGAAGGGCAATTACGCATCATTTAACTGAAATACCGTCTCAGCATGAACCCTAAACGTCTTCTTAGGGCAAAACATAAATAGTCCCTTATTTGTAAAGTGTGATTACTCTTAATTTTATTGAAATGGAAGACTTAACGCCTGTACGGATCGGTGCGCGTTGTCAGCCATCGTTTAGCACCTAAGCTTGAATTTAAAACGGTTTCTTAGGGCAACGTTAGACGCGTCAATAAATATACCGCTTGCATTAGTCATTCGGTTGATTAATTGCTGTCGATTAACGGTGACAACGACTGATGCGCTTAAGAGACAACGGCTCACGTTATCGACTCGGTCCACCAGCCTATTTGTCAACGTCCGTTAACCATCTGAATAAGTGCTGAAGTTGGTGAAAGGCATCCCTTGTTCGGAGGGCCTTGCGTGATGACAGCATCGAACGCATCCACGATACGTCGTTCTGATGTTACTGCGTTAGAGAAAAAAAAACTAAGTCAATGGCTTTCACACCGAGCATTTTGTAATCGCTTTCATGGTCGGTCATCCTGTTACGTTTCCAAGAGTGTAGTTAACTCCACAATGATGTCATTGTGATTTGTTGGTTTCTTCAGAAAACTTCCGAAAACGTAGTGACCATCATGGCTTACCAATCGTTCGAGATATATAGGTAAGATGACTGCAACAAGTAGGGAAAACACCATGATGGGCAATCATGGTTAGCTCCTTTAATGTATCCAACTCAACTTTACTGTGTCCTTTATTATTCTTATTACATATATTGAGTTTATATGCCTAATATCCTAGAATCCGGGTCAGAGATCTGGAATGAAAACTAACTGCATAAAAGTGGCTTAATGTATTTCTAGTGTATGATTCTCGCTGAGGGCTTAATTCCAACTTATCCTAGAATTGATTAACAGACAAAAATTGTGCAGTTCCGGTAAAAAAAAATCGCCTTCGTTATACGGAAGAAGTTGCAGGATTAATGTATGTGACTCTAAACGAAAGTGTTGATATCTCGAAAACTACTGGGCAGAATTGAAACAAAAACTCGGTTGCGTATTATAATATCAGCAACATTTATATGCGTATTACATGTAATGGTAAGTATCCAAATATAATTGGCCGAGCGAGCAACACGAGTTGATAACTAATAACATATCTCATAAACTACTGGATAGAATAGAATCAAACCAAAACTGGATTAATTTTTATTACATATGCTATATTTCTATACGTATGACATGCAATATTAAGCAGCAAAATATAATATGCAATTCAGTCTTTGTTTCATGAAAATCCTTGCACTAGTTTTCGAGATACATCAGATATCATGAAGTTATTCTCGCTCGGTCAATTATTTTCAGTCAGTTAACGTAGTTATTTAATAAGGATAGAAATATAGTAGGCAATCTGATAATCAGTTCAGTCTTTGTTTCATGAAAATCCGTCCAGTAGCTTTCGAGATACTTGAATTTCTCCATGGTCGTTATTACGACCCTCGATATAACGAAAAAGGGCGTTTTTTTTTTGACCGGAACTGTACGTTTTACTTGTTTGAGTGTTATGAGT
>JAHWFP010107426.1:0-26834 GCA_023313725.1 Lithobius niger
TTGAAATGGTAAAAAGAGAGGATGGCCTCAGACCAGAAAGGCCTTCAGGGAGGGAAGGACGGAAGGTGCACGGGACTGGAAAGGGAATGTTGGGATGGTGTGGTTACATCAGTACTGCACTTACGGGTACTGCAATACTGCAAAGGGTTCAGGGCACACAGACCCAGGCTGCAGCAAAATTTATGAGGCAAGCAGCCCAGAAAGGCCATAATCACGACGACCCCTAAACTGCGTGATCTAGAATGGGGGAAACTTGATTCCAGAATTGTTTTAGTCATTTGGGCGGGGCCCACTATTTCCCACTTGCACCCCTCCTTGGAAAAGGCTAGTTGCAGTACTGGGTGATGCGATGCAGGATGGGGGAGGGGGGAAGGGAGAGAAAAGAACGGGGAGGGAATTGCGAAGGGAAGGAGCAAGAAAGGGAGGCTGGGTAAGGCCTTCAAGGAGGGAAAGAGGATAAAATTACTTTTGGTAATTTTATGAATTGGTCAATGGGGAAAATCTAATTATGAAAGTATTGTTAATACGGTGGTGAATGGAACAAGCGATGATAGTGACATGAAGACCTAATAGTATAAATAATATAGTTCTCACTAATCATTCAATTTGCCACCACAGATCACACCACAGATGAGTAATGAGCCTGTGAGTTATTCTAGAAGATTATGAGGATTGGTTGAGGAGCAAATGAAATACCCATTAACTCTCAGAAATTCATCTTAACTTTGTATTGTGGAACAATGACGTATGTTTGTGCAAGTAACTTTAATTGCGTTTAATGGTGACTAAGACCATTGTTTTTTTATCTTGGTATTATTCTGGTTTTGTAACTTATATGCAGTAATGGCATTAGAGGTTATAACGCAATCATGCTTAATTAACTATGCTGGAGCATAAGTTCTTGATGGCACATGAGAGAGAACGTGTGTACAAAAAAGAAGTGTCATATTTTGATATTTGAAATATGCGCCAGTTTCTATGTGGAGGATTCATGTTTAAACCCTATGTTAACCCACGAGCGGGAAACGTGGGAACAGAAATACGTTACCCGATGTTGTTTATGGCTTTACACGTTTTTGTGATTCTGTAGTTAAATAAGCTTAATAATATTCTAGGTTTTCAGCTGATACTTTCTTATGAGGGTCAACAGTGTGGTAGGTGCTGGCAGTGTTGTACATTGTATACTATTGTTGGGAGTTCGTTATGGATGTTGTACTTCCTAGCTAATGATCTGGTAAGAAGGTTGTAGACAGATTTTAGATAAGCAGGCAAATATGTTAGCCTGTATAATTGCATTAATTCAGTAATTCAGTAACACGGTACTAGCTGTAACTCGGGTATAATGACTTAACTGTAGTTAGTATAATTTAGTCATTCAGTGTCAGATGTAGTCAAATTTTCGAGACGGTCATTATATGAAGCGCAGCTAATTCTGTACCACTGCTACAATCGAATCACTGTAGAAGACATCTTCAGTTGTAGATGCGACGTTGTGTACATGCCATTTGTCCAAAGAATTAACCAAATAAGATTAAGGTTGAAAATATATTTCCTGATGGAATAGAGGGCCCACAATAAAACTGTTTAAGTTTCGCAAAAGTTTTCCTTGAATTTTTCACCTAGAACAACACAAGAAACAAAATTACAACCCCAAAGTCGCTACATAAAGTATAAAAAACAAGTCAACACTAACAAATAAAACAAACCAACACATAAAAACGAAGAATGCATCTCTAAGCCCAACTGTCTTTCTTGATATGATGTCAGAGTTAATCAGATGATGTTGACTAGTAATTTCTTGTTAAGCTGAAACCAAGTTTATATGTTGGTAAACATAACTTTAACCATTTTACATAGTCTATTCTGTATTGTACAGGCGGTAACAGGCAGTTGTATTATTCACGGTAACTAGTCGAGGAAAATAATTTGGAAACAATTGAATCCAGCGTTGACGAACTAAATAGGTCATTCAATCATGTTGGCCGACCACTCAAAATTATGGACTTAGCATCCTATCGTTTAAAACTAAAAAGTTAAGCAAAAGCCCAGATTGTCTTTATTTTGGTACCTGAAAACGAATTAATCTTTATTTATTTTATTTATTTACTTATTTTGAAGGACGATAACCGACAATATTACTTTCCCCGTGCCTAACCATCATTGCAGCTCTGCCCCGATCTGGTTTGCATCGATTCCTTATTGCACCATTGTTAACGGATGGTGAACGCCAGATTTTCATACTTGTGCACATTGGGACTAAAAGGATAGCCTATGTGGCTGAGCATAGCTTCGTGAATATCGCAGGAAAAAGTGGCACAATGATACAGCTCAGATCAAGTAGGAAGATGCAGACCACATATGAGGTGCAGTGAATTGGTTGGACCACAAGTACACCGTCATAACCTGCAGCGCACGCACAAGCCATTGCCAGAGGTTTTTAGTGAAAGCTGGCTATTTGTGCACAGTGTGTAGTTGGGGTAAAATGTGCAGCTGGATGAGACGCGGTAAGACAGTAAGATCAAGTACTGGTGAACAAATCAGTGATGTTGTGTGGCCTCTGGTCATATCTGCAGTGGTTGTGGTATTTGCGGCACTTGGGTGCATGGTCTGTTTGGTTTATAATAGACTTTAAGTTAGTTACTGTAGTAGGGTGTATGGCTTTGGGCCTAGCCTTATTAAACAATTTCAATTTCAATTTCCTTGATCATGCTTTCAATCCTAGCCTCCGTCACCTCCCGGCATTTTTGGGAGGAGAAGGGGCCTATGGTGCCTCGTGCTCATGTTGATTGATGGATGTCAGAGATCCTAGGTTTTCTGCTTGGATTTCTCCAGCAAAATTGTTCCTCTCATCGGCGTGGGGGCATAAAACCCAGTTTGGGTTCATGCTCCATATAAACAAACAGCAACAATCCAGAAAAAATAATCCATTTTGGGTTCGTGGATGGTAAATCAGTCTTCTCTCTGCCAGGGGCGAAGAAATAAAATAAATTCAAGAGACCCTGTAAAGAGAAAAATAAAATAAACAGAGAAAACTTTGACCACTCAAACAATACTATTAATCCTATCTTGTGAAAGGTTTAGTCGTTGAAGTTTACCAATTATTTGTCTCGAGCACCTATCTGGCCACCTACTGGAAGTACGGACAGTGTGACAAGAGAACCATCAGCCTTTACTAGGCGGAAAGTCTGCTGTTCTAGGGCAGGAGGCCGTATCAAAGTACGACAGTCATGCTAGGTTGGGTTTTGTCAGTAACACTTGATACAAGTGGAAGCATAAACCACTTGGCTTGCGAAATCCACATGCTTATTGCGGGGAGCGCAAGCTCTCAGTAGGCCTTGGGGTTGGATTGGCTCATTACAAGTGTTCAGAAAAACGAGCTCGGTCAGACTCTTCGGAAAAGATGTTATTTCTCTAGATCATACTTTATTTGGAGAAAATGTACGACCAAATTTACTGGAAGCTTGTATCCGGTCGAACTCCACCCTCCAGAAAAAGTGGTTATCCCTCAAGATACGGACGTAAGCTTGAATCCACCTCACGAAGTTGAGTGGCGTGTCTTACCCACATCAAAAGCAAAATCCTTTTGCATTTACCCATATTTGCATTTCCGAAGCTGGATTTTGTACTGTAAGTAGCTCAGCTCATTCATATTTCATGCCAAAATCCACGGTTTGTAATTCACTCGAAAATCTCTTGCAACAACTGTATCACCAGCCTGAAATAACTTGCAGCATTTTTTGTTTATGAGCAAGACGACTTCTCTAATGTAGCACTAGTAAGTCAATTTTCATACGCATTTCACAGTTGAATAACAACTTACTAGGAGATTGATTCGTAACGATGTGGGGGGGGGCGCCCCGTTGGACGGGTAACCTGATAGCAATTATATAGAGAGATTTCGGCCGTTTTCCCAGATGCATGCTCTAACTTGTAAATTTGTTTGAAACTGCATAAACTCGTTCACATTATTCATTTGTAGCCAGAAAATACGGAGCAGATGGTACGTTATGTGCACCACCGATTTTTAGGTATGTTTCGAATTCAACTGAAATAAATCGGGCTCCATTATCAGACACTAACAATTAACAATGTCCTAGCATGGCGAATAATTCACTCAGCTTAGAAACCATTCTCGATGATGTTGTGTTTTTCAAGGAAATATAAATGGGTATTTGCTATAGATGTCAATTACAACGAAGAATATTTTGTTACCGCACGACCAGCTATGTCTTCGTGAATTCTATCGCAGGCCCTTGCGGGATATTCCCAGGAATTTTTCTTATGACCCTACTATTTTCTTTAACAGTTCGACATGCAACTCATATTTAATAGCTCATTCAAAATCATAATCAATAGAAATATACGGCCTGGGTCTGGATTGTCTGGTGGCCTAGCTGTCAATGTGCCATAAAGTCTCAATGATGCCACCCTCCCTACCCATTAACCAGGTCAACAAATTATTGAATTGTTAACAACAAAGCAAGGTGGCATAACAAGGCAAGGTGGCATTTTTCAACACTAAAATGTCACACTAAAATGTCAACAAGAGCCTAGCTCATTTTTAACGTCAAAACCTTCAAAACTACCAGAAAAAGAATTGTTACAACAGATGAGTGAGTCTGCTCTCTACTCAATACTGTCCTAGAGTTTAAGATCTTAGCTTTTAGTTCCCTGACTAGCATTGTTATAGGGAAGCAAACTACTGTTATTGTATTTTGGGGAAACGACATTAAAGAGAAAATGGAATGCTTCCCGTGTTTGAACGCAAACTCTTCAAAATTTTCCTTGACCCCAAAAGGTTCCTTTGAAGATCGCTTAAGCTGAGCCCTCTTTGGATTCATCCAAGGATCGGAAAAGTGAACGAATTTCGCAACCGGACTGGCTCCCATCACCTCCTAAGATATTATAAGGAGGAAAATTGTTATAAATTAACACAACTTATGTCGTCTTCAAGGTCTACAGAGTTTACCGAGAGAAATGTGTCCCGGTTGACACGAAATGTATTAACGCATCCGTTACCAAAAAGTGCTGGTTGATCTCCTCGTACTACAATCGTGCTTAGATTTTCTTCTTGATTTTGATAGCCAACGTCATAATTTACAATGAGTTTGGCAACTTCTCCCAACCACAAGTGTATAGTAACAGTTGTTTCTTTCAACTTGAGTTTGCTAAAGTGCTTCAAATACCAGCTTTTGTGTATGATAGTGGTATCACAACCGGTATCCAATTCAAATGGAATAGCTACACCATTTAAAGTACACTTTATTAGCCCCTTATTGCTTTTAACAGAGTTAACTATTAAGCCATGGATGCTAGAATCGGTTTCACTGTTTAAACCCCGCTTCCTCACAGCTGAAATAACTTTCAGGATTCTCTTCAACACAGTGTTTGCGCTTTTGCCTAATTTACGGTTGTACCCCTTCTAATGGCCATGATTAGGTTTCTTACGAGAATCCGCATGCGCCTGCGGTTTGACTGAATGCTTCGTCTTACAGATTTTAGCTAAATGACCGCGGATCCGACAGGAATCACAAATGAGATCCCAATATTTGCAGCTTGGACGTTTATGTCCATGCGAGTCACAACAAAGACAACTAATGGAGCCATTTTGGAACGTCGATCTGCACACTTAACTTTGAAACTATTTGAGGAATTAGTTTTGAAACCCATTCTAGTGTTTATTAGTACATGGGGCAAATTTACATGCTTCATCAAAAGTTAAATTAATTTTAGCCCTAAGCTCTTGCTGGGTATACTCAGATGATATACCTGAAATAAGTCTATCTCGTAATTCATCATCTAAAAAATAATCATACTCGCAGTAGTGAATTAAACGTTCAAGTTCACTTAATATATAAGTTGATACTGTTTCCCCTCCCAACCGATCATGCCTCCCGAAACATAAATTTTCGGCTGTTTTCTGAGAGGGGGTGGGGGAAGGGGGAACTAAAGATTCTCCTTAACTAACTTGATTAATTCATCCAAAGTTTTATTTAACGGATCATGAGGAGAAAAACTAAGTTTCTTTCCGATGCTTGAAAGCAAAGTAGGAACCTTCTTATCATCTGATAAACTGTTAGCAACTAAATACATATTAAGTCTTGCTCTGTACATAGACCAGATGTTGGTTTGTAAATTGAATGCCTGAAAGCATTTTGGAACAATGTACAATTAATGTAAGCTTAAAGCAACTAAACCTATATTTATTTAGGCAAATTGAGGTAACCAGAAAGTATGCAAACTTCACTTCTAAGTTTTAATGACTCAGTAAACTCATGCAAATTTGAATTTAAATAAGGATAGCCTATAAAGCTAAATTTATACAGTTGAACTAAGTAAATAGTAGCCCAGAAAATAAATTGCTTGAAAGTTATCTTGCAATTAATTCTTAAAGATTTATAATTCCTCAAATATTGTTACAGAATAAGTTTTAAATAAATCCAACTAAAACATTAGTATACAGTGTCAAGTGAGGATTAAATATTACTCAGTTTAATAGAATTATTTAACAAATACTCATTTAAACAAATCGCATAAGTGATTTAAATTGAATAGAATTAAATTCTAGTTCCTAGCTCGTACGAAACTTTAATAGATAAGTTTTTAAGCATTTTAACGAACTTTAATGGGGGAATTAGACAAAGATACAGTTAAACATAAAACCATGCTGGACACCCATTGTACCCCCATAACCCAACTTAGCATACCAGACTAGAAGTAGAAGCATTATGGGTGCTGTGGGATTTTGATCGGGGGAGGGGGGGGGGGGAGGGAAATGCCATTGTTCACAGTCTACGGAATGGAAATTCTGCTTTTCTTGAGGGGCGGAGGAGGGAATGGGAAACCCACCGGTACGTGAGAAGAGAACCGAAGTTTGCATCACTGGGGGATTTGGTGAGTGAAGGCCACCAAACTGGTAGAAAACCCGCCAAGTTTCCAAAAACGGTTGGCCTTTGAAGGTAGTGATATCATTCCACCAGGGAAAGGCCACCAAGGTTAATGCTATTAGGCAAGTTAATCGCACCGAATAATACTTTGAACGTTAAATGAAAACTTGAAGATTGCTACTAGCGGTAGCAATCTTCAAGTTTTCATTTAACTTTCGAACTATTAGTTGTGCGATTAACTTGGCTAATAAGATTAACCTTGGTGGCCTTTCCCTGGTGGAATGATATCACTACGTTCAAAGGCCGACCGTTTTTGGAAACTTGTCGGGCTTTTCTACCAGTTTTGGTTTTGGGTGGATTACATAATACTCCAGGAGAAAAGGGTTGACGAAAAATTATCTTATAGGTAGCATACAAGTCAGCAATTTACTCAAAGCTACCTCATAATAACAAACCTGAACATTTATTATTAATCCCTTCGGTAATATTTACACAATAAAATATAGGCGCTAAGCTTGTTCGTTTTTTTTCCCGGAAAAGCCCACGGGGTATTCGTTAATGCAGAGATTACTGGTAAGGATTAATATCACAATTCATCACCAAATGATAAACGAAAATATTGAAAATGTTAATGTTCTTGAAATATCTTCAGGTGAAATCTTGACTATTTCTTTACGTAGGAAACTCAGATGCAATTCCACTAAATGATTTCTACCACATATCACAGGCGTAACATCAAGTCAAACCGCCTTCCAGAAATGATGCATATAATTTTCTTATCGGATGGAGGGAAAACCAGACCCCAATGACTTTTCCGTTGGTCCAAACAAAGTACGACATTTTTGAGTCTCTGCCGTCACGGATTTATTTTAATCCGTGACGGCAGAGACTCAAAAATGCGGGAAGAGGAAGAAAACTATTGTTACATAATGCCATACCCCCTTTTAGCGCCGGTGCACACGCGCGGTCGCCGCTGCGGTACCGCATTTGCGGTTTGGTTTACGTACCATCTGTTGGATACTGCACACGTACCTGCGTCAACGTTGCGTTACCGCCCGCCGCTCGTGCGGTCGTGTTGCACCGCAATTCCCCTCGTCAACGCAGCGGAACCGTTAAAAAAACGCAATTGCGTCTCTGAGTACCTTGGATGACTTGAGCGGTGCACACGTCCGCCGTTTACCGCAACGTTACCGAAAATGGCAACGTTACCGCAACGTTACCGAAAACGTTACCGAAAATGGCGTCCAATTTCGAAGAAATAGACATGGAATTGTTTATTGGGGGAATAAAGAAATATCCAGAAATATGAAATGTTGCTGCAGAAATGACTGAAGACTCATTGGGAAGTAATTAATGAACTTATCCGAATTTTTTGGTTAATCTGCAAAGGATGTATAACATTTTCCCCTGGTACGTGTTAAATTAGTACATCAATGTACCAAAATTCGTCGCATTGGTTTTAAAATAAATTTTTTTGTTCACGAGGTAGGCGAAAAAAGCACATCGCCCCATTGGTTTCAAACTATAATTTTTTGTACACGAGGTTAGGGAACCGAACGCGCACATTCGTCACCGAAGCGGCACCGCAGCGTCAACGCGCGTTAATAAAACGCACATGTGCATTGATTGGATGCGTCGCCGCAACGTCGCCGCAGCGTTCAAAAAACGCACGTATGCACCGGCGCTTAATAAAGGTACCAAACGCTATGGACGAATGTGGTTAATTCTTTCCTTGAAACCGATAGATACGTTTCAGAATTCAATATTTTAGTAAATAACTTTTTTTTATTTATCCCCAACAGACCACTGTTATTAAGGACGCACTCAATTCAGATATTTTTCGTTTTATTACGGTTGAAAAAAAATTACACATCTCACACATATAATTAGCGACCCACGAAAGGCCTTCAGTTCACAAGCATTAGCGCATTCGGTTTTTTTTTTTATCTGGGGAACGAGGCAATTAATTACGGCTGAGGAGTTTGCTCGTGCGGCACAAGAATGGACGATAAATTACTCCCAAATCCAGTAGAATTTCTTACGTATAGTTCTTTCCTCCAAGCAACAACAAAAATTCTTACAAAGAATTAATTAGCTCTTATCTACGTACATATTCACCTTTCGAATGATGAACATGAAATTTATCATCCAGGATCAAAACTCTAACCAAAGAGATTGGCCAAATCTTTGGGACACTCAAATTCTGAAATCCGTTAGTCAAACAAGAAAAAATAACCCAGGTGGTTTCCTTAACTCCCGACGGCATCTTGCACACCCCGGTACTGGAGCTTGCACTCTCCAGAATCCAAACGCCTACACTGCCATTTCCGTCGACCTCACCCACGGCCGGATTTATAGGGGGGCAACGAAGTCAATTGCCGGCATAAGCCTATAGGACAGCCCGGCATATAGTCAGACCACGACATGACGTTATAAAAGAGTATTCAAACTCTGAATTTGGTTAATCATCATCTGCAACACCAGACAGACAGAAATTTGGCTGTTACTCCCGAATTGGCCATGTTGTATGCCCTTCATATTTTGAGGGTCGGAACGTTTCAACGTATTGGAGACGATTTAATAAATATACATCGGACCAAAGCTGGAAAAATATTCCTTCGTTTTGTAAGAGTAGTGGCGCGTTTACGACCACAATATGTGAATTTTCCAGCTCAAACTATGAACTTCTTTCAGTCGAGCAGAAGTTTAACGAAAACGCTCGTTTTCCCAGAGTAGTTGGAACTTTAGACTCAAGCCGCCAGACACAAGCCGAAACTTTCAGAAACAGAAAGCAATGGTTTTCAATGTGCAACTAATTTCCTTTGCTGAAACCAAAATGTTAAGCGTGGTATCACGATGGCCTGGCTCAACACATGATTCCACAATATAATTGCACTCTAGCAATAGGGCTGACAACAGGGATTTGAGAGGTGTACTGGTGGCAGACAGTGGCTATGCTTGTACAAGATACATGATGACACTTTCATTGAATCAAAGCACACCGCCAGAAATTGCGTACAACACAGCTCAATAAAATCCTGAAATATGATCAAAGAACCAACGGTATAATAAAAAAAACTGCTTTCATATTCTTCAACGCCAAATACGTTTTCAGCACTTTTCATCAGTAGTAATTGAGTAAATAAAGCCATTAAGTGCACGTGAGTCAAAATCACAACGTTTTGTCCCTGAGTTCGGGACCGTTATGAAGTGGGAAAAAAGTTTAAAACGTGACCAACACACAGACAACTAAATCAATAAGGTGCAGTTCTATAAAGCACAAATTCTGCACGATAACTCTAAAATGTAAAAATCCGAACCCTGTCAGCCATAAGGATGTAAGGTGAGCACACTATAAATGTAAAGTTTAAAAATTAATAAAACCGTTCAGCAGAAAGTGCAGCTGTCACCAAAGACCAATTCATCATGGAATGAGAAATCATCATTGAATGATTTCACATTGAATGAGAAGTGGGCAGCTGAAGTGACCTTTTAATAACGGGTCCCTCCATTCTCAGAAGTGGAAAGATTGTGATTTTAGCTTCCTTGTATAATTTAATGTAATCTTGAAAATGATTGGCTCTTGGAATAAGATGGTTGCGAACTGGTGGTTAGTTTAAATGGATGCAAGGTTTCAAATTTAAGCCTTGTTTTTTGTGTTTGACATTTTGAATAAAATTTTAGTTTGAGGAATACTTATCTTCATGTCTTGTCTTGTCTTGTCTTGATTTTTAGGACATGTCACACCAGCGAGTTGTCTGTTTTTTTTTTTTATCTCTTATTTAAAGTTTGTTTTAATGTAGATCAAGGCGCTTGGAAATGTCGTTTACTTTACCCTATATAAGTGGCTGGGCATCCAGGCTGGTTGCAGGGTATGATAAACATAATGCCTTTAGTATATCTGGCTGGAAGTTCGAAGTATTGGATCTGAGAATCTTAGTGATGTGAGGAGGGGGGGGGGTATATGAAAACAGCTTTGAAGGCACTACTAGCTTTGTTAACAAAGTGAATCTTTTCACACAAGGTAATTTATAGGAAGGGGTTCTCTGTCACTTTCTTATAGCCCAAACATTACGGGCGTTACAGAACTCCCTTAGCAAGAAATTATACTTCTTGAACTGCATGAAATTGATTTATTGTTTGTGTTTTGACCATGTTTTAATTATTATTTTCGCTTGGTAACGGTTCCGATCTGGAGGACGAAAAGTTGTGATTTTTAACACACGTGCAGTTAATAGCTTTATTTATTCGATAAATTATTACGATTTAAATACCGAGTTGGGTTTTCATTAAAGGTCAACACTGTAAGGCGGATAGGAAACGCTTCAGATTACATTACTGCAGCCACAGTCTCCAGAAATCGATATTCCTACCTTGCCAAACAGTTCATTCAGTTCGGAACAATTTTATATGGATTTGACTGATCAGGAGTGCTTGTGACGTCAGAGAAAGAAATCAACCAATCAGAGTGAAGACTAACAAAACCTTAACTTAGCACGACGGTGAAATCCTCAAATATATCGAGGGCTAATTTAGCCTGAAGGCTGAGGTCTAACGAGTAAAGAGCTACTAAAACTCCAACTTAGTCCAACATGGATATCACCAACTTGTTTCCCCAGTCAACTAACTGCCAGGTCGAGGTTTGGTTAGATCCAGGGTTAAGTCAATCCGGGGCTAGTTTAGACCCCGACTGGATATCCCCACCGTAGCAACAGATATCTTTCGGGTTCTGTTGGCCAAAAAAGCCTAAATCCAACGAGCTAAGTCCCCCTTAATGCCACATTGGGTCAGTTTAAATAGTAGTTTATGATGAATCACAGATTCAAAGACGTTCCTAAAATCTAAATAAAGGGTGTCGCTTATTTTATTTTCTGCGTTAGAGGTGCCTAAATCCGGCCCTGACCTCACCCCTGACCTCGCCCCACGACCTACATAAGGGCCCATTTGCCTTCTCGCAGCTAGAAGCTAGAAATCATGTGAAATTGGAACATGGTGGCGGTTTTAACTCTGCCGGATCGCAATGAACACAGTCAGTATATGAGTTCAGAAGCCACTGTGAAAATCGCTTCGTCAGGAGCAATTCTTTATATTATTGTCACAGATTGTAAAACTGCAAGCATTTACTCAAACGATGTCGGATTTAGCTAATCCAGGTAGCGTTGTTGTCATGGCAACGGCACATCGGCCATCGCTATTAAATTCTAGCTGCGAGAATGCGAAGGCGAGTCGCTGCGCAAACGCGCCCTAACTTTAAAAAGATTTGCATATGAAAATATCGTACAAAAATAAATAAAGCAAAATTAAGTAACTAAACACACACAATATTTTTTGTTGTTTTATCCAATAAATAATGATATACCAAAATTACCCATTACAACATGTTAAAACACAAAATTAAAAAAAAAATTACCTACCTCCAGCAAGAAAGGCCCATCGAGATAACACCACTCGAAAACGACAAGATCCCATAATAGCGAGCGCCGACGCCACGCGAAGAGGTTAGAAGGCAAGACGAGCTACCTTACCAATAACAGTGCAAATTAAACCCACCGGGCTCCGGATTCAGAAGACGTAGAACAAAAAAAAATCCAACAATGCAACAAAGTTAAAATTGTAACGGATCCAAACGGCTCCTAAATGGATACCGTGTTGCCGATACAGTTTACCTTCGTACATGTTTCTTTGATGTTGAAAACGGCATCACCACCAGTGGCTTGGGAATTAAAAACTTCGACCTTACCACTAAATTGTAAGCTGATTTATCGTGGAGTCAATGCTGGACCAAAATCCGATGTTGAAAAAGTTTTAGTGGAGCTGCCTTTCCCATCCCTACGAAAAAACAACATGCAAATCGACTTTTAACTCGGCTTTGCTAATACTAAATTTTCTTACAAAGTTCTAATAAAAGACCATAAAATTTGCAGGCTAATACGGGGCTCTCCTCCGCTCGTCGCCATTGAAGTAAATGGGGAGTTACATTACTTCTCGTGGAAAAGAGTCAACCGTACTAGAGAATTGGATTGCGTGCAGTGGCAATGCCATTTGGGCAGCCAAGCCTTTTATTAACTACGTCGCATGTAACGTCGCATAGTTAACAGTCACGTGGCATTGTAGCCCTGTGTAATCAGCGCCATCTATGGACAGGTAAGTGAATGCTTCATTACGTTAATGTGGGTGTGCGTACACGACAAAAAGTGACTATGTTTCTTTATTTGCTCTGAAAGTAGCGACCAAATCTAACTAGTTGTACGTTCGCCACGTACATTCGCAGGAAACGAAATTGTACCCGGAAATGATTTACGCAGACCAATAAGGTGACGGCTCACAAACAACAAGCAAAAAAAAAAGCAAATTCAACTTTTGTAAAATTCAAAATGGCGGCCAAAAAAAAAAGGTTTACATCAGTTATAGCCAAACGCGTGAAACGATTCGAATGGAACTTCGTCAGAATTTTCTTTGAAATATGGCTGAACAAGGGAGTAGAACAGAGTTGGGATTTGCAACTAACGCGTGAAGCAGGTTTCGTCTCCCTACACAAACAAGTCGACCGTAACGTCATTCTTATGGTCGCGTTCAACAGCAACAGTGAGAGAAAAGCAGAATTGTATACAATCTATTTATGATTAATAGCTACAAGATTCAGCTTTAAAATATGGAGGCAATTCCAGTGGGCTTTTTAGTCGATGTCGACATAATACATTTTTTTTTATCATGGTTGACGTCTCTTTGATACAAAATTAAAAAAAATTTTGCCTTCCAACATGACGTCATTTACCTGCCTCTGATTTGCCGCTCTCAAGGTTTGGTTTTGCACAATCAAACCCCCGGAGCTAACCCAAACGGCCTTCTCAAATTCGAAACTTTTATTAAGATTTATCAGGATTAAACATGCATACGAACCTTTGAAGTAACCCACTTAACTGCATGAAATCGATTTTACGATCTGGAGCGCTCTTCTGCAATAGAAAGTATATGACGTAGTTAGGGGTATTCCGTCGGTTAAAATATTTCATCGGAGTTTCAATATGGTGGCACTTCGCTCAAGAGAGCATGCGCAGAGATGTGCAAACGGCCCTCGCGTGGAACTATGGGACAAAACTCGATTCAGACATAGCATCAAGCGATAGCATGGCTGGGAAAGACCAACTGTATTATACTCCCGTGAGTGAATGACGTAGGTACTACTTATTTTATGCCAACTGACAAAAGTAAAAAAAATGGCGGCCTAAAATTGGTATCCAAATAACTGTTTTGCGGCAGTTACAGCCAAAGGAATCACATTTTCGAGGGCGAGCGAGGTCTGCTATTCACAGGACCACTGGTCCGAAGTATACTGGATTACAAACAAAACGGCAAGTGTGCCGTGAAAAAGGGGGTTATATGATTGAATTTTCACTTGTTAAAATGTACACGGATAAAAATTGATGATTTTTAATTGAAATAATCAAATGTACAATTGAGAAAATTGCATCTGTTTAGGTGCTGTTGTGCTTTACGTTTTAAATAAACAGGGTGAGGCAAAAGTCTGGTCACACGCAAATAACTGCCGTTATAGGGGTCCTATGTTAATTTTGAAGACATATTTGTAATGCAGGTCAGATATGGCGAAGGCAATGAAGACATTTTCAATGACCTTGAAAACAGCATTCAAGGTCATCCACATTTTATCTTACAAACGGCACAAGATACGGCACAAAAGTGAACTACAAAGTTGTACGTGAGCATTAAACATGACAAACTGCGAAAATAGATTGAAAATCGGAGCATAATTACATTAGTTACGAAGAAAGCAAAATAGCAACAAAGTCTTCCCTGAACGTTTTAACTGTCATGCAGTGAAGCTCAGGGGCTGCATCTTCGAGCAAGTCCACGTATGTGGTCGAGTCTTTCCTGCGTCAATCAATGCAAGTAAATGAGTGGAGTTCAGGATGCAATAACAGAAAACAACGTATGATACGGTTTAGGCCTAAAGTATTGCGCTGTCATTCACAACACAGAAAGTCACGTTCGGTGTGTGATTATTTTCTGATTTTCTATTTTTTTTTCCGGCGCTGATGCCAATTTGAGTGATATCCAGCGGGGTTGCAACAGTTGCTCAACAATGCAAAACGTTTGTTGTTACGAGCCCATACTTCATTTCCAAAGGGGACAAAACCCTGGGCATTCACATTTCTGAAAGCCCGCCTTTTTAATAGCTTCACAAATCATCATGGCATTAAAGGTTACTTCCATTAAAGAGTAAATTACAGTTTTATGCTGAACTGGGAGTAACTGACAAGAAGAATTTACGACACTGGCTCATTGGTAGAGACGGATTTAGATTTCTGCCACCTAGAATTATGCAGATTTTGCCCCCTCCCCCCCCCAAAAAAAAATGCTTATATCGGCTTTTTTTTTTCAGGAAAAACTTTTAAGGAAAAATGCAAGATAGCCCTACGATTAGGATACTCTGAAAATAAGGTAGGGCAGCTAGAATAATGAGGGAGCACTGTATAGTTTTTAAGGGACGGCATCTGTATGCCTAAAGAAACATTTTTTTTTTCTGGGGAGTGATCGGAAAATTACACCCCACTTTACGATCCCACGCTACTAGAAAACGTACGACCACTTTATTGTTAAGATGCAGTTATTTTTTTGTTTTGTTTTGTGAAATGTGTGGCACCATAAAGAAAAAAAAACATTTGGAGAAGACAGCGGATAAATAGACGTTTTTTCAAAGATTTGTCGCCTCCTTCTTTGGGGGCACTTTCATTCCTGTTTCTTACAGCCTCCCCCCCCCCCACCCCAGTTATTTACAGAATAGTCATGTCTCCCAGTCGGTAACATGTACTTTCGAATAATACTACAACTAGGTAAAATAACAACCCCCCCCCTCCCACCCCAAAAAATAAATCTGTTTACGCATACGAATACCCACGCCTTTAAACCACGCACCCCCGCCCCCTATTTTTCCACCCGCCCACCTTATTTTCGGCGTATTCTGAGCGTAAGCGGAGCCAGAATTTTTTTCCTAAAACGTTTTACCTGAAAAAAAGCCGATGAAACATTTTTGGGGGGCGGAGGTGGCGGTCGGGGGGGGATCTGCATAGTACTAAGTTGCAGAAATATAAACCAATCTCTGCCAGTTAGCAAGTGACGCAATTCATCATGTCAGTTGCTTCCTGTTCACCATAAACTTTTAATTTACCCTTTAATGGAAATAATCTGCAATGCCATAATGATGTATGAAGCTGTTAAAAAGTTTGGGCATTCGAATGTTTTTCAGCCTTTGGATGAAAGTTACGGCATTCGTAACGACATTGCGTTTTTTCACTGCTGGCCGATTGTTGCTACCGGGCTGGAAATCACCCAAAAGGCCATTAGGCTTCGGCAAAAAAAGATTATAAAAATGTAAAATCATAAAGTAATCACATACCGAACGTGACTTTCTGTGTTGTGGATGATGGTTCATTACTTTAGGCTTAATCTGTAGCCGTTTTCGCTTACTGGAATCTGAATTTAACTGCACACATCGATGCGGGAAAGGCTCGGAACTCATGCACTCGCTTGTAGAGGCATGCTCCTAAGCATCACTGCATGGCAGTTGAACGCTCAGAGAACACATTGTTGCTATTTTGTTTTTTTTCGTAACTCTTGTGATAATGTTCCGATTTTCAATCTGTTTTCGTAGTTTTTCATGTTTAATGCTCACGTACAACTTTGTAATCCACTCTTGCGCTGTATCTTGTGCCGTTTGGAAGATCTTTTCCGTGCCACAATCGGCCTGAGCACGAGGCATCACACAGAGACCTTCTCTTTGCAAAAATATCAGGGGTGGCCGAGGTCGTACTCGAACTTTGACTTCTGGCATAAGAATATTCGTGCTAACCATCAGGCCACCTTGTCCCATTGTTGGTTGGTATACAGCGTGAGTTTATTTTAACAGCTGATTTAACAAATAAAACCGGCTTATTGCGACAGTGCCCTTATGCCTATTTCTTTCGGTTTCACCCCCATTTAATTTAGTGAAGTAAATAATTTTTTTTCTAGTGGGGCAAATTATGTTCCCCCTCTCCCTTTACGCCTTCCCCCCCTTGCCCGATAAAAAACATTCAATCATTTCACTTTTTATTGTGCGATTGTTTTTCATCCTTTGTGTAATGTATGGCTATCGAATTAAAAATGGTGCAAAATACAGCGAATAAATAGATATTCCAAGGACTTTCATGTCCCTTCGGCTCCTTCTTGGGGGAGGGGAGGGGGGGCTTACCCACCGTGCTACACCTCCCCTCCCTCCCCCCACCACCACTTCCCACCGCCGTTATTTTACTCGCTCGAGTATGTACTCCATATCAAAGCTGCGCGTTTGTGCGCTGCAAGGCCTGGTGCCTTTAACACGACATTATTGTGTTTCCCAGTGCAGCTTTCCTGCACATCACCGGGGTTACCGTTGTAGCCAACCTCACCCCGGCTTTCAGCTACATGGGGCTGCAAAAGAGCGTGACCGCTACTTGTTGCGAATTTGTAATGCGTGCGTTTCTTTTAATGCTCGTTCGCAATCATACCTGGTCGCGGAAATCCGCTCCTAATCCGGCGGTCAGACGGCCAATAAAGCTTCGTTACTCGCCAGTCACTTCGGACGGGGTTTCCCGTCTTAAACGTTCTATTTTGTATTCTATTTACTTTTGATCGTCAGGAGCTGTTCAGTTCCCACAGGACGGATTACCCCGCGCGTGTAGCTCCGAACGCGCTCACCCGCGGGTCCGCACACGCACAAACACACACGTGCTTTATGTTTGCCAATCGTGAGGCAGCGCGCGCAGGCGTTCCTAGAAGTGACGTAGGCAGTTAGTAATGGAGCAACAGCGTTGCGGGAGCTGTTTGTCGTTGCTGGCCCGAGATCGCGCGAAAAGTCATCCCGCCCCCAACAAAGGCGTGGAGGCGGATAGAACTAAACTTAAAGCGCGGGTGCACACGTGCGGCCTCTCTCGGCCTCTTCAGTCAGCTTCATTCACAATTTGAGGGTTTCAAGCGCGGTCAGCCAGGAGACAGACAAGGCGACGAAACACGCCGTTCGATTTCAGCGCTCCACACGTCGCGAGCCAACGAACGTAGAGCCATCAACGGGAGCCACTAAGCCAAGTTTCTGGGCGAATACGATACATTTACAAACCGGAAATCAAAAGCGAATTAAGAAGCCATGGAGCATCGAACTCGACTAGCCTTTCTAGCTCTACTCTGGTTGTCGATCTGCTTAACTGCAACAGGTGAGCAATTTTTTGTTTCTTTGTTTGTCGACTTCAAGCCAAAGAAAACTAATTAAATAGCAAATGTGCAAAAGGTACGATGTCAGCCTTTTTGCACATTTTTAGTTAGAGCTGAAAAAGGGTTCCAGTGCGCTAGCCCCACACAACATTCAAAAGGGTACCAAATCAGTCCTTCCCAGAGGCCGCCGGTAGCCTAACAAAATCAGCCAAAATGGGGAAAAGCTACCAGGACAGTGAGGCAGCGACTTAACGAGGACAGTAACTTAGTACCTTTTTTTCCCGCAGTGTTGCTGTTTTTTGCCACTACAGCACCGACTTCAAGTTGCAAAGTTGACCATATTCCGAAAAAGGACTAAGTCATATAATCCACTTGATAATAATGGTGTTTATGTAGTATAACGCATTGTCAATAATACTATGTAGCTCGTGTGATTCTTTGTTTTCCATTGATCAAAGGTCAAACATTTTATATTAACAGAAAAAATTGACATAACCTAGAAAAGGTCATTAAGTCTCTTAAAATCCGGAAAAAGGGACTATGCCAAAATGTTTAATTATTTTTTGTTAACCTTGCACACTGACCAATAAAAAAAAATGGCAAACGAGGCTAGGCTGTACATCAGTTTCACATTGCTCCTACAGGAATTTTGTGCAAGCCGTGGTTTTGAACGTGAAAGTTTTTTTTTTGTTATTTACTCAGTTTTGTGTTTTTGTGACTTGGTGCCTTTTTCATAATGCCGATTCAATTTAAGTTTAACGTCGAAGTATTTTTTAAAACTTGACACGTACGGCGTAGATGTTTTTATTTAATGAGAAAGTCATGTTAATGGCAAGTCAACGTTCAAATTTACAGATATCCCAAAAAAAAAATTGTACGCTTCGTTATTGCAAAAATATTTCACTTCCTTTAAGTTTTCATGTAGGGAAAGTGAGAACGAGAATCTCCGTGGTGCTTACCAGGTTCCTCTTGGTATATTTTACCAGAGTTACCACCAACCTGGAAAACCTTAAAAACTCGGGGAATTTAAACTAGTTTGAAACTTAGGGAAAACTGAGGGATTTCTCACAAAAAAAGGGGATTTCTCACACACAAAAAAAAAACTGGAAAACTCAGGGGGAAAATAGCAAAGTAATAAAGGTTATGAATAAGCCTAAAAGTGCTCAAAAAGTTAATTGCGTCAACATTCTGCATTAAGAAATGGTATCCTTCTGTTTCTGTATTGACACTTCATTAAATGGGGCTCATTATACTTTTGTACGATTTCAGCCCTACAAACAGTAAAACAAGTGTGCAAAAAATTTCTTGAAATACCCTGGAAATTGCGAGCACTGGGGCGTCAGGTTCGATAGGCATCCCCGTCCCAGATGTACATCTCTGGATTCGCACCGACCTAGGTTCGATCGTGGTGGTGGGAAGTGTATATGTACGGGTTTTTCTCCGGTTGTTTCCCGCCCATTGCACGAGAGTTTCCTCCGGATACTCCGGTTTCCTCTCTCATGCGGCAAAAAACAACTGTAATAATCGTGGTACTTCTTTCATTTATCATCTGCCGCTCGGGTCTTTTGGTGGGTGGGTGGCCCTGTCCTTCGCCTATTTCTATTTCTATTTCTACTCTGGAAAGCCTGGGAAATTTATTTCAGAACCCTGGGAGGTGGGAACCCTGTTTGAGTTGCAGTAGGATTGTAAAACTTCTAACGGACGGATGAATATATTTTTTTATCTGTCCGTAGCGTTGGCGGGGGCGCCGAAGTTAATTTCCACATGCCCGAAAATTAGTGCAATTCCTCCCAATGTTTCCAAACTGGGTGCGACTTGCTACAGTCATTGTGAAATGAACATTTGCACCAGCGTAAATTTTACTACTTACTACTAACTCTGCTTCAATACTCTATTATATGCCAGGGGTCAATTTCCAAATTTCGATCCGGGTGCAAATTTGCACCCCAAAGCTGTTGCTGGGGTGCAAAAAAAGTCTTTGGAGTGCAAAACCAAAATGCAAACCAACAATGTGGTCTCCTATTTTATAGCATCTCAATAATATGTACTGCTTTCCTGCATTTTGCTTAAAATACTTAATTTCGCTATCAAAGAACCGGAAAAAGTGTAGTTTAACTTCTTTGAAAGGAATGGTGCCACAGTAAATATAATTCCAACCTGTTTAAAATGCCGCAAACCGCAAGTCTGTAGCTTGTTCAGTTCAAAAGTTATTGAAAATTTCACTGTGGTGTGCAATTTTGCACTCCACGAGTTGCTTCTGGAGTGCAAAGTGCAATTTTGGAGTGCAATTTGCCCCTGTGCACCCGAATAATTCGACCCCTGTATGCTGAAGTGGTACTTACATGAATGCTGTTAATCCTGTTATCAAGCTCCAAAAGAAAAATTTTGACAGTAATGACTTTCAAAAAAACAGCGTGATCATTCATTCCAACTCTTTCAACAGCTCCTCCAAGGCCGCCATTTGTACGTTTACAGAGTTTTAATTAACTTCCACAGAATTAATAAACACGCTATTACTTGTTTTGTAACCAAATTTACATACACGAGGAATGAATATTGTAGTTTTGTTATTCAGCCTCAAGTTGCTAAAGAAAAACTGCATAAATGGAAGAAAGTTTTACAATAACATTTTATAATTTTATTGTCCCAAGCTTAAGATAAAATGGCGCAACAGTACAATAAAACTCAGTACTCCATACAATAGTTGCTTAAATCATTACGTATAGGCTACAAAGAAAATATTTACAACAATTTACGACGCATGGCACGGCTACGGTGCGTTTGCCATAATCCTATTTGACGACCGATTTTATGGCAATCGTCCCAGCTCTTCTGCATTTTCCCGTTTGCTCGAAATTATACTCTTCCCCTCTTCTGCTGGATTTCCCGTTTGCCACAATTTCCCGTTTGCTATACCGACGGATTTGACGACGTCGTCCTAAAACCCAATTTCAAGAAAGAATGTTCGTAGCCGTCGAAAACTCCGCATGGATTGTTCACTCGTGGTGCCAAGTTTCTATGCCATCTGTTGACAAGAGTAGTTACTGCTTGAAATTTCAAATAAAATGCGGATCTATGTTGTTTAGGCATATTAAAACTTAACTTTAAAAAAAAATGTCGATGTTAATTTTAAATATTTTCTAACCTTAAAAAAAACTTTTTTCTAAGAGGTTTAAAAACAATAAAAATAGTGTAGTCATGATACCACCATGAAACTTCTATTTATACATGGTGCGACATTATGCACTGACGAAAGCGGACAATTTTCTGAATTTTCAAGCATTCCGAAACATAGAACCAACATTTTCGGATCCCAGTATTGGTATTTTTGGATTCAGAAAAGTGGTACGCTACCTATGTATGTGAAAGTTTAATTTTATCATTTTTTTAGGGTGTTGGGGAGGACAAAATTTTCTGCAAGCCCATACTCTCAATCTGCCTCCTCCCCCAGCAAAAAAAAAAAGATTACTGTGATTAAACTTTGGTATTTTTTGCCCACATGAAGTAAGTACGTTTGCTCATTAATTATCCATAATTTTTTTTCAATGACAAACGGTGACGAGTTTTGTCAACAGATGGCGCAGAAACTAGGCACCAGGAGTGAATAATCCATACGTAGTTTTGAATGTTAAGTACATTCTTTCAGTGTTCCATTTGAAATGAGACTTGATTTATGGCAAACGGAGATGTATGACAAACGGGATTATGGCTACTGGGCTAATATATTCAGGTCTTCCGGGATTATGGCAAACGCGATTATGGCAAATGGGATTATGGCAAACGCGATTATGGCAAATGGGATTATGGCAAACGCGATTATGGCAAACGGGATTATGGCAAACGGGATTATGGCAAACGGGCGGAAGCCCATGCCACATGGTTCGAAAAAGTGTTTTTTTTTTATTTCTCTATTTCTTTATTAAACTTGCATTTCATCGATCTGTCTGAAGTTGTAATTTTCATAAAACTATAGATAGTAACCGAAACTAATGCAAATTTGACCGTAGTTACGAATATCCGTAAAACAAAAGGAACTCAGTAAAAACTAAGCCTTCACTGTTTTTTTCCCTTTTCAGTAATAGAACCAACAAAAATCATTATAAATCTACAAAATAGAACATATTTTAACATAAAGTAACCCAAATATCAAATCTCACCTTATATTAGACCTTCAACAGCAAATGCTACTCAGTGTAAGTGAGTTATTATTTTTCTTAACTAGATCCTAAATAACCCCATCCCTTCAATCAGTCATTGAAAATTTTATTACTGAAAATGTCAAGGACAGTAAAAGAGCGTCTTCGAGGTGCTCGTACTGGTCTTCAGAACTGAGGGCAAGAATTTAATTTTTCAGAAGGTTTCGAATAGTAATTTCACTTTTGATTATCGGCTTATAAGTCAGCTGACGCAAAGCGGAGTTTAATACTTATAGCCCCACGTCCTTTTTTTTTTATTGGTTGGTTTGTTTGTTAACCAAGAATTCTATCCAATGAAAGATGGTTAGCTAACGATGCGACACATTTCTTTACTACGAAATGGGAATAAACTGTATTCTAGACATTTTCTTAGCACTGTAAACTCGCAATAAAACGCGCCTCTGAATAACGTGAACAATTTGTTAATATATTGATTGGTCACCTTCTTTACGGAGAAAAACCATCTACCAACGGATCTCCGTGTAAGGAACAGCTCTGTAAAACGAACACTTTTCCGATAATGTCAATTTCCTTTCGTGTATCAAAAACCACAGTTATAACGAAATTTTTTAGAAAATTTATAATCAGTTAATCCTGCTAAACTCTAAAAAGAGCAAGAAGTAAGTCCGTAAAAGTTTTAAACCAGCTTGCAAACAGTAACTTTTTACTGAGCAATGGTGAGGGACGGGATTCGAACAGGCGATCAATTGGCTTGGAGGCCAGTACTCTGATTACTTCGCTACATCTGCTCTCTTTGTTTGGAGTCCCCGGGAGACTCCTCAAAAAGCTCTTGTCGCGCGTGGGATTTAAAATTCATCCTTGCCACGTCTAGAAAAACTGATCCCCTACTGCCATAACAAACATGTCTTATAATATAATGTTAATAATAATAAAATAATAATAACTAGCTGTACCCCCGGCGTAACATACGCCGTCTAGCTGGTTCCCGCATACCTGAGCGTAATACTGTAGTGGGCCCCGGTTACCCCTATTGTGTGGTCTGAATATCCCCATCTCTGCTCCCTCTTTGAACCCCTGCTGATTTGTGTTATGGACGTAAATGTTTATTTTCAATGGAGGACGTTTCTCTGTTCTGATACCAAGCCCAACAAGCCCAACAACAGTTGTGCATGCAGTGATTGTTACTCAACCAACTTTGAAACTCTTCCAAGTCGGCTCTTTAGAGCTAGCTTTATTAATGCAATATGTCGATTGTTATAGGCCACATCTGTTTGTTTGGCATTGTCGGTCGCTCGCCCTCTTTCATTATACACCCTCTTTCATTGTAGTGCATAATAATGATGAATTTGCTTGCCCAACCTAAGCGTATCATACCCGGCGATAGCCGTGATAGCAGTACGCGATAGCAATCTATATGTATGATTGAAGTTCTCTCTCCAGCAAAACTAAAACTATTGATTTCTCCGTTCCTATTTAATATATTTCGACCAACTTGGCCAGATAGTAGATAGGAACTTTTCCAAATTTTACGCCAACTTTTATGCAATTCCGTGCAAGAGTAAACGTAGGAAGCCATACGTAAATTTGAAAACTGTTCACTTGTTGTTGTTCTTGTTCTTGTTCTTGTTCTTGGCTGACACGGTTTTAGAAAAAACTACTGCACCTACCTAAAATCTGAAACATGATCTGAGCCAGAAATTTCTCTGGGCTTCAACCTTACAGGGACCACTTTTTCAATTGGTCCATCCATTCCGGAGTTACGGGACCCTAAACGATCATTTTAATTGTTTTACATTGTTTTAACCATTGTATTTAGGGAACAATGCCACTCAGCAAACTCCAGATTCATTCTTCGTCCACGTGTTATGTCTTTGCTAAAAAGTTGATTGTTGAACGGTAAAACGAAAGAATCTGGGAAATCTGGCTGGGAATCTGGGAATCTGGCTGTTGCAGACATAGGGCCTTAGGGCTTCGGGCAGATGACCAGGAGTGGTTAACGCTCGTTAAACCCTTTAAACCCTTTAAACGAAAGAATCAGCATTGGGCTGGATTGGTAATTGGGTGGGTGACCACCTGGGAATCTGGCTGTTGCAGACATAGGGCCTTAGGGCTTCGGGCAGATGACCATGGTTAACGCTCGTTAAACCCTTTGAATCAACTAAACGCATATATTTTTAAACCAAACTAAGCTGCGTTGTGACCTCGAAATTGGCAGCTAAAAACTATAGAATTGCGTATTTATTTCGAAAATGCAGGCTTTCAGAGATGAGTTGAATTGTTTCAAAGTGGCCAGCAACAATCGACTGCATGCATAAACTTTTGTGGCGCGGCGCCATAGCCGTAAAAAGGTACACGGATTACAAACAAAAACGTCAAGTGTGCCGTAAAAAGGGAGTTATATGATTGAATTTTCACTTGTTAAAATGAATACGGATAAAAATTTATGATTTTTTATTGAAATAATAAAATGTACAATTGAGTAAACTCCATCTGTTTAGGTGCTGTTGTGCTTTACCAATCACATATTCAAAACGTAAAGCACAACAGCACCTAAACAGATGGAATTTTCTCAATTGTACATTTTACTATTTCAAATAAAAATCATAAATTTTTATCCGTGTTCATTTTAACAAGTGAAAATTCAATCATATATCCCACTTTTCTACAGCTCACTTGATGTTTTTGTGTGTAATTATATATATAGATAATGCGACTTTATCGCATACGAGCATGCAGAAAGGTATGGAAAGAGTCATGGTTGTGACCACTAACATCCATCCTGAAAGAAAAAAAGTAAAACATGAAAATGGGAAAAGAGGAAAATCAAAGCAGATGCTGCTTCTTGTCAAACCTATCCAAAAATCAAAGCAAAACATAAAACATGAAAATATGAGGAGAAGAAAAAAAAACCAAAGCAGCTGTTGCTTCTTGTCAAAAGAAAGAAACAAAACCCATAGGCTACCTACAACACAAATAAAATAAAAAATAAACCCACCTAACGTACTTCTTGAGATTACAGTTGGTTAATGTTATTTTAAAAACAGCTAAAGAAGAAGCTGCGACAACATCAGGTTGGTAGGTGGCATGTCTGTCATGCCAGCATTAACTAGACAAGTTATTAGACATGTCTGTCATGCCAGTTGTAGACCAGTTAAAGACGGAGTAAAGCTGAATTTTAAGTCCCATGGTCACTGCGAGATTTTGTGAGGGACCCCGCACAAAAATAGCAGCATCAACCGAGTGGTCAGAATAGGGCCCACCAAATCAAGTGGTCACCGGTTTGAATGCCACCCCTGACAACATAAGAAAAAAAGTCACTGGTTTGTGAATCGTCTCTAAGACGTTTAGGTTCGATTGTTTGCTCTTTCAACAGGTATTTACATTTTTCGCTGTTAAAGGTGCTGGATTGTGGGGGATGAATGCCCAGATACAGTTTTTGTTTATCACCGAGAAACCTTTTAGTTAAGTTAACGATTATTATTTTTGGTAACTAAGTTGAACGAACGGTGAAGATTTCTGAAAACTATCCTGCGCTCTTTGGAGACCCGGCGCTCTTTCAAGCCAATCGAGTGCTCGAATAAATAAATTCGGTAAATCCATTAGAAACTGAAAGATGACACCAGAGTCATTAAATCCGTTTGTATAACGTAGCCTCAAACGTCGCTATATTCTCAAAGAGTGCTTGTTCACATGATATTGCATCTATTCGCACAGCAACCACCTGTAAGCCAATCAAAAGATAAGATTGTTAACGTTTCAATTTTTGAAAAAAAAAGAAGAACCCCGTGATGCTACGGAATAACGACAAACGTTAACATATTAGAAAACAAAAACGAGCTCGTTTGATGCTTAAGGTAAGGTTTAACTAAACCGAAGTCAAAACATCAAATTAACACAAATAAACCTTTCTGTAAGGTTCCAGATACTGCAGTGTTGCAGTGCTGTTTAGTCCACGTGAAACTTACTGCTGTATTCAATTGTTTCTACCTGTTTTTTTGCGCACGGTTGATCAGCTTATCACCCTTGGCAATAGTAACAATCTAACGATACAATGATAGTGATAGGAGGTGTAAAGAAGCGCTACATGACGGTTAGAGTTCAGAGAAATTCTACGGCATCACGCGTATGTTTTTTTGGTTTTTTTTTCGTGATGGAGGCCCTATATAAAGTTTGCTTAGACAAATATGTGCACCCTCTGTTATACGGAGTCAACCTCCTAGTTAATGTATAAGGCTTAAAAATCACGCCACAAATTTTCCTCAACCAAACTGGCGCTGTGTCATACTTTGACCCCCACAGCAATCAACAACGATAAAGAAAGAAACTTCACTGCCATGCATTTAAGCCTTCTTGGAAGCTCTCCAGGTCGAGCTGGAGCTTTCAGTGAAGAAAACGACTAGAGTGTTTAAATCTCGTCTTACATCGCGTCGCTGTGCATATTTAATATTACGAAAAGTTTTTATTGTTTTTTTTTTTAAATATAAAATTGAAAACATAAAGAATAGGTGTCAGATTTTAAACAAATTGTCGGTAATTTAAGAAGGAA
>JAHWFP010107427.1:0-13668 GCA_023313725.1 Lithobius niger
TACACTTTCGTTCAATGAACTGCTACCTTTAACTGGTTTAATTGCCAAAGGTATGAAATATAGAATAAAACGGGGAAGTGTGCTAGATGGCATTAGATCCTGCACTTTTATTCAGTGAACTGCCATGATGTTGAGGACAGCTTCAAGGGCAACAGCATCTTTGGTTGCAGTGACATTCTGACTACACTCCCAACCCCAAATTGCAGCTGGTAGCTCATTTCCGATCTAGATTGTCATGGTACCTTTGCAAGTTGAGGGACGTTTAGTAGGAGAAACTGTCTACTGACTCAATAAAAATCAGTGTCCTGCCTCCGGTGCATCAGTTTCAATCTAATGAACATAAGGCCAGGTTGATCAAGATGCCTTCCTCCAAACTAAATGGTAGAGGAGTACAATACCTTCAAAGACCTGATAATGTTGACAATCTTATTGTCAGTAGCGTCATCACCAAAGCGAGTGACAGTGACAATGTAGCCATTGTTGGGGAAGATGTAGAATTGTAGATCTATATTTCTTCTTACAGCTCGAACAGCTACACACCGAAATATATTCTTCTATAAGCCCGGTAATAGAAAGGTAGGAACACTGGTATTATCTTCAACCCAACAACAACAGAAGGGCCTTAAAGATCTCATACTATGCATTACTATTTGCTCATGCATTCACATGGTGCAACAAGACATAAGCTTCCTTCATGAAGGAGAAAGAAGTTGGTTACAAGATGCTGTTACAACGTGAGGCATTGCGTTCAGTAGCAGATGTGTTCAACCACTCAACTTCCAAGTATTAACATGTATCGGAGGTAGATCAGTTTTTCTCGACTCTGTATAGAGCTACTCCTACTACAACATCCCTCAACTTGCATAAGCACCACCAACATGAAGTCGGAGTTACTATTCCTCCCTCCCTCAGAAGGTGTAGCTTTGCAATGCTTATTTCGTGTTTCCACCAACAGCAACTATGGATAGGTAATGAGTTACCAGCTAGCTGCACTTTGGGGTTGGGAGCCTAGCAGAATGGCAATGGGATGCTGTAGCCCCTGAGGTTGTATCAACCTCATATTTTGCAGATACACCACATGTTGTGGAGACAAGTGTCGGTGCAAGAAAATAAGCATGAGTTGCACTACTATCTGCCACAACTGCCATGATGACTGAATAGCCTGACACCAACTGTTGAGGACAATAACCTTCAGGAGGAGGACGTTGACCGCGACTTGATTTGATATTACGATGTGATGTAATATATAGTAACCTGGTGTAGTAACTGCATATGTAGTACATAAATATGTATAGCAGTAAATAAGTGTTTGGTGTTATATGATCGTGTACTAACTTAAAATTAATGAGGTTAGGGTGTATTCACCTGATCTATGTACACCACGTATAGTAGATGTCTATTTCGAAGATTTCTCAATTTTCGGACTCGAATATATCGTAAACTACTGGTGCTAGAGAAAAAATGAAGAGAATCATTTTTGTGGTAAATTTTGTCCTCTTTAACGTTTATAGTGAACCTTTTTTTGGTAGGACTCACATATTCCGAGCTATTAACGGAAAACGAATGAAAAGTCAACTTTTTTGAGTGTTTTACGGTCTAGCGAAGCCAGCTCACCTCCAAATCTTCAGGACTTTTGATATAGTCTTTACTAGACCTTCCCAAACAACCTTATAAAATTCCAAGACTTTGGGATTTCATTCCACCTTATGTCCTATTTTGACTGGACTATTGGCTGCAGCGACCTGGCCGCACGGCCAAGTCGCTCAGTGCGCGGGCAGCCTAAATACACAAAACACGAATAATTTCAGAACCATTTCAAGCCGTAAAAGCAAAACAAATATTGCCATACATGAAATAAAGAAAATATCGTTATTTTGGCCAAACATCCCCTGCTTTTTAAATGGTAAAACTGCTCTGACTCAGTCACCTTCCAGTAATTTTTTTGTGCTTTTTCTGTGACGCCATGAGACTGTCATAGGTCGTGGGTGTGGCGACGATACTTTAAGTGAGGAATTTTTGACCTTACAACGCATACGAGATATGACAATGCACAAAAAAGTCGTGGTATATTTTTAATATAAAACTGTGCAGCCATATTTGCAAAAAAAAAACAAAAAACGACGGTGCATGTATAACTTAGATGTAAAAACTTACATGTTGTTACGATAAAACGCCGGTAGTTTTCGTAAAAAAAAAAAATACCCTTCACTGCAGATATGCCCACATCCGACCGTTTTCGGTTTTCAAGGTTAAGACCAAACCCCCCCCCCCCCCCCAACCCTAATTCCATTAAGCATGAGGATGATCACAAGGGGAAGTGGAGGGGTCTGGGCGAGAAGAGAGAATTTATTCTGAACTCATTGGCCTAGGGTCAATATTTGTCCATCCTGTGTTGTCCCCCCCCCCCAAAAAAGAAATTTTTCCTAAAACATTTACCCAAAACGTTAGAAAACAATTGTGAAAACATTTATTTACAAGTTCTGTACAACCTACTTTAAAACGTTCCTTGTTGTTTATTGATTATGGCCGTACTGTGCATGTACTACGTTTACACGTACATACGGATCCTCAGTACGAAAAAGAAACGAACTGCAAAGCGCAATGAATAAAGCCTACACGAAACTCGGCGCATTGCCGACAATTGACAAAAAAGTCTTACCTTGTCTAGACACACGCTAGTGTGTAGCGCCAAGTTAAGCAACAATCATCACAACAAACATCACATCAATTCAATTGTCGAGGTTGTAAACCATTGTAGCGCGGCGCCATAGCGTCAGTGTTTTATATCTTGCAGCATAGTTGGGCACATTTCAGGTACTTGGAGAAAAATAATAATGCGGTACAAAAGCTTAAATTGTGTTGAAATCAAGAGCAGTGACCCACCTGACAAAAATTAACTCGTGTAGGAATGCCAGCTAAGCTGCTTTCAATGCAAAATCTGACCCTCAATAACGTTGAAAATGTGTAACTCTAGCTACTAGCTAGCTAGCTAATTCTAGTCCGCTCATCCCCATGTTAATTTCCATAGGGTGATTATTCATCGATACCGAGATAACGGGAAGGCTTCCAGCTATGAAATTGGACGAATGGCTGCAGTACGATACGAACTGCGTACCTTTTATGGTTTGGAGCCTAGGGTTGAACGAGGATGGCCTGGGATGGCGCGTAAGTACGAAAATATTGTTATAACCACTGTTAGTATTGGCGGCATCGTCTCTCATTGGACAGCCAAAGTTCGGACAATGACAACGTGTATACTAACGTGCGTGCCTAGACACACACTAGTGTAGCACGATAAATCTAAACAACGTTGCCAAAGAAGTTGTATTCACGTCCAATTCACGAAACATAAACAAACTCTAAAAACAAAACAAAATAAATAAAGCCAAAAACTGATGAAGAGGCCACCAAGTTGAGAGTGGTTTGGCTATTCAAAGGAGTGATATCAACACACCAAAACTAAAGAAATAAAACAAATTACAACAAAATTAAAACCAAACTAAAAACCTATAAATAGGTGATCAAGTTGAGAATGGTTCGGGCTGTAAGCAAAAGGTAGTATCAAATTGTGGAAAACCAATTTCTTGTTGACGTGCCACTTTATTACATATCTGCACGGTAGTGGAGTTGAGTCCAATACACAATTAAAAAAAAAGGACTGATATCATACCAAAAACCAAAACTGGTAAAAAGGGCCGCTAAGTTCTGAATGGTTTGGCCCTTCAAAGGAGTGATATCAACCCACCAAAATATGCGCTAACTTAATCGCACCGAATAATACTTTGGACGTTAAATGAAAACTTGAACATTGCTACCCAAAGTAGCAATGTTCTAGTTTTCATTTAACCTTCGAACTATTGAGCGGTGCGATTAACTTGGCGAATGTTTTGGTGTGTTGATATCACTCCTGTGAAGGGCCGAATCATTCGGAACTTGGCGGCCCCTTTTACTAGTTTTGGTTTTTGATATATTTTATGACCTGTATCAGGAAAATCACAAGAAGGTATCAAGAAGCTGACGTTTTTTTTTTTAAATAATGACAGAAGTCATTTTTTTTTAACTTTGGTGTTCTCTTTAGTCACTTTCAGTTATTATTATCTTAAAAGTCACTTTTTCAACTTATTTTGATCGTTGTTACTTACTGTTCCAAGCCCTGCATTTATTCTGCCGTTTTCTTCACGTTAACCGCTCACAGTATGGGCAGATCTCGGCATTGAGTTTAAGAAAATTCTCAAACTGATCCATCGTAAAATAAATATGCATGAATTTCTATACATCGTAAAGCAAATGAAGTACTGTAAGGTAAGTCATAGCAAATATCAAATTTATGCTTCATCGAGATGATGCTAGGATTCGGTCCAACGAACTCGAGGACACTTCCTGACCCACCTCTCCATTGCCAACATGACAGCTAAGCGGCTTTGGATAAATGGTTCATAAAGCAGCTTTTCTGAGGACTATCAGCGAGTTGGTTCGCATCCCGGTCACATCACATCAGTGAAATAAGTCCGTAATAAAAGCTAACCGAACCATAGACTTTTTTCCTACGATTTTAGCTGTTGTGCTGTTGTTTAATTTATTCCTGTAATTAGTTTCAATAAATTTCCTTAAAATGTTGTCCAATTTAGCTTTACACAGTCTTAAAAAAGCAAAATATTTTTAAAAACTGTTGTTGGATACGTCTCAGATTGATACATATTTGAAGAAGGATTTAATCAGATCATGCGTTAATTCGCACCAGAGGAAGAATCAGCTGCTGCACGGGGGGGGGGGGGCTCAAAAACAAATATTTGGAGTTCCCGAATTTTGGTCCAGCTGTTGACCATCATATCCATTCCATACACCAAGACGCACTTTGGGGACACGTATCAAAGTGTTCCAATTCAGCTTGTGTCTCGTCTCATTAAGCCAAGTTATGATTTATTTGCAATCTACAACTTAGGTTTTTCTTCAGCATTTCAATTGTAAAGGTGCTAGCTACAGTTCACGTCCCGCAAGCATTAGCAGAACCAGAAAGTTTTGTTGAAGCAGGGCGAAGAGAGAAAAGGAGGCACTTGGGGGGAAGGATGTTCTCCAACCCTTAACATGAACAGTGAATGGCGTCTGGGGTGGGGGTTGGGTGGCCGTTCCTCCGCCCCCAACCCTGGCGCTGCCACCGTTCGCAAACTGAAATGACCTTGATGGACAAATCAAGGTACCAACTTTATGACCAGTAACATACGAAACAGAAACTACCTATGTCGATTCGCGCAGTTTTAAGTTCAGTTGCCAATGCCCACATCTTGGTTTTCACTGTGTATTTTATTTTCATGCACTTCACGTGGGTTTAGTTCTTTTTTGTATTAACAAGCATTCGCTGAACACGTAATGAGAAAAGCCAACTCAGCTATATGGGCAAATTATAAATTTCATTGGCATAGGGTGATCACAAATTTATAACTACCTAGGAACCCCAGTGACACCTAGGCCCTACAGATTCTGTCCACAATATGTTTATTGCCAGTAAAATAGAATACATTCTTTAATTGGAATCTTACAGGCTAATACAGGTTGCTCACATCCTGGATGTCACTGTGTATTACTTCATGTGGGTGGAGTTCTTTATTTTTTGTGTAACCAGTATTAGTAAGCAGTCCTTACGTAATGAGAAATGCCAACTAAGCTAAATATAAATTTTCTCTGGCACAGGATGATCACAAAATTATAAGTAGATTTCTAGAAACCTCAGTAGCATTCAGCCCTACATATTCTGTCCACAAAATATTTATTGCCAGTAAAATAGAATACATTCTTTAATTGGAATCTTACAGGCTACTCCAGGTTGCTCATGCACACACCCTCGATGTCACCGTGTATTTTACTTCATGTACTTCATGTGGGCGTAGTTCTTTATTTTTTGTGTAATCAGTATTGACTAAGCAGTCCTTATGTAATGAGAAAAGCCAACTCAGCTAAATATAAATTTCCTCTGGCACAGGGTGAGCACAAAATTATAAGTACATATCTAGAAACCCCAGTGGCATCTAGGCACTACAAATTCTGTCCACAACATGTTTATTGCCAGTAAAATAGATTACATTCTTCAATCGGAATCTTACAGGCTAAATCCAGGTTACTTACATCCTAGATTTCACTGTGTAGTTTATCTTCATGTACTGCATGTGGGTGTAGTTTTTTATTTTTTTGTGTAACCAGCATTTACTAAACAGTCCTTATGTAACGAGAAAAGCCAACTCGGCTAAATAGCCAAAGTGTAAATTTCCTCTGGCACAGAGTGGCCCAAAAATCATAAATAGAAACCCTCAGTGGCATCGTAGGCCCTACTGATTCTGTCCACATGTTTATTGCCAGTAAAATAGAATAAATTATTAAATTGTAGTCTCGTAAGTTAAAAGGATACGAAAGATGGACAAGAAATAATGAAACTTCGTCATAAAAACCTGTAAATTTGGAGGCAGACTATCTGACTCCTCCAGCAATAGCACACAATTAAATTTTTTATTTCATTGTTTTATTCAAAGCGCCCCTACAAACTAAAATTGTCAACATGAATCCAGCCATTTTCCGAATATTTTGTGACGTCAGTTGGGTGCTGAGTTCTAGTTGCAAGTGGTAAGGAGACGAATGTACTCAATGGAAGAAACTTTTTCACCAGTGATTATTGATGATTACTGACGAGCAAAAATAAAACGGTGATTTTTGACATTATGGAGTTTTTCTCATTTGTATCTGACACCTTATGATGCAAATAAGGATGCTTAAAAAAGAAGCCTAGATGTAGCCAGGCAATGGTTCGAATTAGTTTGATGCTGGAGTGCGCTTTTAAGCGTTGTGAAATTCTATCATGGTACGCCAGAAAACGATCTGGTTCTGCGTGGTTCAGTATATGAAACGGTTACAAGTTTTCCTGACAGCATAAACACTGCCTTTTTAACCGATACGAAGTAAGGACGGAATTTTCATGGGCTTTACTATATTTGCAGCTTGGCATTTGGACGGTCCTCCTTCTAAAACGACTTCTTTTAAACCGTACATTTTGTATTCCCGAAAATCGTAATAGCTGTAGTCTTCAACAGACTCACAATCGTAATGGAAATCAGGCGTTTCATTCTCCTCCTGACTGATCTTACCTGTCTCAGTAAATTCTTCTAAAGCTTTGGGATTGTCCACTTCATTGGATTCCGCATCCCCACTGCAATTCTTCTTTCCATTGAGCTTTCTTACCTTCTTCACGAGGGCTTTCAAAAAATTAGGACCACATTTAAAGCCAAGCTGATGTCCAAAACCACATCCAAAATATCTTAAGGATTCCATTTCATCAGCTATGCGTGCCCCAAACTCATCACTGACAATAGTATTTTCTGTCAGACACAATTTTTGAAGTTTATTGCATTGGAAAATAGGATTAATGTAGGCATCCACCAAATCTTGATCCTTATTCTCCCGGCTTATGCAAAGACTTTCGAGTTTCGGACAGAATTCAGCAATGCATTCAAGTGCTGCTAAAAGTTGCGAGTTCGTCATTGTTTGCTGAAAAATTATGAGTTGTTTGAGTTCTGGCATAAAAGTATCGAATGTGAGTGGTTCATTTTTTGTGTTCTGGTTTTCGTTCATGCATTTGATAGAGAGAGCGTTCAACTGTTTTGGCAAGCCACTTAACTTGTAGCTGACGTCAATAATTTCTATGTACAATGTGCGCACACATGACCATAGTGCAGACCACTTTTGCCATTGATAAGATCTCCCAAAGCCGTTGCTCAGCAGAACTTCTGCTTCGTAGTAAGACAGAACAAGTGATACGTTGGTAGGCAACTCTTCGTACAAGGGGAGAGGGGCATCTGTTTTTCCGGTAACAATGATGTCATCAGTGGGATGGGAAATTGCCTTATCCTTAACAGCCTGCCAGAAACTTTGGTTAATAGGCATCAAGCAGTCTACTACCGCCATATGATGTAAGATTCTCGAGTTGGGACATAAGCCTTGAAGCAAACAAATCACTTACACCAATTTTGTCTCCAAGTGAAAGCTCTTGGAGCGATCTTATGGACAACAAATGTGACAAGTTATCATCTACGTTGTCACTAATTTCATCACGACAATTAATGGATAGCCGCTTCACTTCTGGAAAAAAGCAGGATACACTCCAACAAACGGCATTCAAATCGTCAAGGGACAATGAGTCGAAATGAATGTCAAGGACGCCCAAAATGGGAAAACATGATGGTGGTTGAATTGGACATTTATAGCCTCTGGCTCTAAAATTGAATTCGTCCAAGTTAGGTGGTAGAGCGTAAAAATCAATGCTACTTTTCCCTTCAATACCAAGAGACAAGACTTTCATACCCGACCACCTTTTCAATAATGACAGCCACACCGTTGACTCATTGATCTCTTCACTAATTGAAATGTCTAACATTTCTAATCCATTAAACATCTGGAGATCTTTGAGGGTTTCTTCAGTAACTATAAATCGGATTACTAAATTTCGTAATGTGTTCAAGTAGAGTGGAAGTTCTGATTGTGGTGTAGTAATGTCCACTAACTTTGCAAGCCAAGAACAAATATCATCACCAATGTCGATATATGAAAAGACAGCTAGGGAAGTAAGATTTGGACAACTAGATAAGAAGTTTACAATCAAACTCTTTGATGATCCCTCTACACGAAGTGTTGCACAAGTCAATTTATGTCCATACGTCTTGCTCAGCATGTTTAAGATATCTGGTTCGTTATCAAATGGAACTGGAAATTCAATATCAATGCAATGCAGGTAAGGACATGAGTCGATAATAACTTGCATGATGTCACAATCCACAACTCCTCTAAATGAACGTACATTTTGGCCACACTTCGATATGACAGACATTGCCTCGTATTCCGAAAGACGAGACGACATTTCATATTCTTTGCTGACCTTATGCTTATGGACTCCACAAACTAAATCAGGACATTTTTCTAAAGGTAGTACTAAGTTTTTAACAGAAGAAAACATGAGTTGTTGCCACTGTTGGCAAACACTTTCAAACAGAAGTTTTTCCTGTAGAGTGAAATAGGAGAAAATTTTCTCCAGTATTTCTGGAGGCAAGTCGGACAGTAACAACATGGTCTTGGTGATGAAATCTGTAATTAAATTAATTCAAAATTATACTAAGTAAAATAGATGCTATAACAGAAACAGATTATGTACAGTTCCGGCAGAAAGTAAATTAACAAAACTCTGATTTATTGTTACAGTAGCGGTAAGCAATAACAATGACGTGGGCGTGAGCATCACTTTCTTAGCATCATTATTGAAGGTTTCATTCGAAAAGATATTTGTCGTTTGGAACAGTATGGAAAACCGACACCCACAGTTTATAGCTCAGTGGTTAAAAAACTAGTCATTTGTGGACAACGTAGTGCTTGAGTTTTTGTTTTAACAAAATCCTGTGTATGTGTGTAATACTAAATTAATCAATAACTTTATTACACGAGTAGAAATGAAGCTACAGATAAGTAAGATGAATGTAACTCCCGTCGTAGCATCTGGGGAATGAAGTGCTGGGCAATGTGCAGTAGGGTGGATCAAAAAATTGCTTTTTTTTAAATTTCGAATCGTAATAGTGTGGAAAAGTTGGTCTTTGACCTCCTAATCACTATCCCTAAAGGAAAAATTTCTAAAATAATTTTTTGAGGTGCCCACCTGGGCCTAAAGTTTAACATTATAAGACAATGAGAAAAATTGATAATTCTGAAAACACTGTTGCGTGTGCTTTAAATTTTTTGACTAGTTTAAAATACAGCTTTTTACATTATCTAATTTGGTAATCTCAGAGACCATTAAAAGAAGCCAGAAATAATTTTTTTTTTTAATATTTTGTCCCTAAAATTCGTTTAATTCGAGGCGTAAAATCGACGAAAATGCCTTTTTTTCCTATTTTGTGGCCGATAATTCGCATTGTTTTCTGGAAGAAAAAAAAATGTTTTTGATTTTGGCTTCAATTTGGTGGTCTCTGAGAGTACAAAATGAGATAATGTAAAAAGCAATATTTTAAACTAGTGAAAAATCACTTTTGCAGAATTAGCGATTTTTCTCATTAACTTATAATGTTAAACTTTAGGCCCAGGTGGACACTACTACGATTTGAAATTTAAAAAAAGGATTTTTTTGATCCACCTTAATGTGCGGGCTGATTCCTGGCAACATTATAAGCGAATTTTTTCTTCATACTGCTCTATACTAGCTTATTCAGCTGTTCCTGAATGCTACAATGAGTGTTTTTTTAAATTAAATATTATAGCCCAAAGACATGTAACTCGGCATATAACTGAGTACTGAAGCTCACAGTTACTCGGCCGAGCACGAGATGATACAACACAGGCGGTTTCCCGCGTGCTTTAAAATTGTTTCAGACAATTTTTCGTAACCACTTGGTCTATATATGATTTCATATAAGTCTTTCCCCCTGCTTCATTTATATGATTTCATCCCAGTGCTCTGCGAATGAATTGTATTCCTAGGTGGATCTTTACGAGTACAACTGCACGGTTTTACACAACGCATCAAATTTGGCTTATAAATGATAAAAGATGCTTCTGCGTCGTTTCAAAACTTATGAAATTGGAAGTTAATTTTTTTTTTTTACAGTTTTTACCATTTTTTGCATACTCACACTGAAGAACTTTCACTGTTTTTTTTTTGGCAATTGGCTGTATGTTGTGGTTTAGTTGTGCTCGGAGACACCAGACCTGTAAAGGGGTTCCATTATCGCCACTATTAAAGTCGGTTTATCCATCCAGCGGAAACAAAAAACATTTCCTAAAAATTTAAGGCAGGAATTTCATTTTCGAACTCATGCTTTTCGCACACTAATCTTCCCTTGTCGTAAATTAGAACCAAATCAGAACAAACTTGCAAAAGTTATCGCGTCTCAAACATATAAACATACACACACAGACAAACAAAAGTAAAGTCAGTAGTGTATACGACCACGCTCGCTTTGAGGCTCATTCAGCCACCGAAGATGTTTTTAATGATGGGGTACCGTAAGTGCAACAGTAGTCTTAGCCAGTACGGTGAATACAAGTTTTGAAGTTGGTTTCAGTAGGTTTATTCACAGTTGACCACGCGGGCTATATACTTTAGGATGGTAACTGGGTTCAGTGGGAACTGCTCTAGAAGTTGGCTAAGCTAGAGTGCTTCTTAAAGATGTTGATGGTTTGGGATCAGCTCCCAGAGTGTTAACCTCCTGGCTGTGCAGCCCCTTTTACATCAGGGCTTAGTTACCGAATCACACCACAGGTGGAGCCACCATAGGGACCATGAGCCTCTAGCACCAGTGCCTCCCTCCTGTGGCGATATCACCATCAGCAGTGCCCAGAACCCATACAAACCTTAAGGTTACAGTTTAAACTAATATACATGATTAAATACTGAATAATAATACTATGACAACAGATACATTCAGTAGCTTTGCACAATATAGGCTATAGCAACATTAATAGGAACCTTAGCCTAAGGCCACTGGCCCCAGGCGACCCTCCTTGGGGTATCTGGCTACGTCAAGCTACTGTCAGCAAGGTGGCGAGAACCGCCCGTTGTATAAGGCATATTTCTTTGTATTCGTTTTATGAATCTACAAATACCTCTGTTCAATGATAAGGCATTCTACAATTCTTGGCTTGACTTAAGTCAATCTGCAGACATTTACAGTTAGGATCAAATTCGCTACGAGTCGATGACGTAAAAGAAATACCGTACACGTCTTCATGATTTGTGTGCCATTTAGATTATGGAAGACAAAGTAAAATAGAAACATTTCTCCAGGTGTAGATAACTTAAAGTGAGTTAGCTTGAAAAAGACGATAACTTGGGTAAAAATCCTTGAAGTTGAAGCCATAAAATAATGGCCATTAAAATTTATATGGATTTTGCAAAGTAGTTTTCATATTCGGCTTTACCATTTAGCTCCACGATACACGAGACCGAAATAACAAATTTTTCATTTCGACAGAATTCTTCCTTTAATAATTTGTAATGACTATTTGTTGAAAAAAAAAATTTAATTCATTGAATTCTCCACAAATTCGAAAATTACACATGTTATGCCTGGTAAGAATCTCTGTAACCACATGAATGAGTGCATTAATAATAAAAACTACCAGGCTCCTTCAGTGGCAGTGGGGTCTATTTTGGCTTTTTATTCTGGCTTACGGCTCTGCTCGTGAAGAAATTAAGTGAAATTAAATATGATTTAATACAGTTTACACAATGCACGATATACAATATACAATGCAATGACATTTGAAACAAGTGCACAGCAAGCAAGCAAGCCAGCCAGCTAGCCACGCATCTCAGCGGTTTCATTTGAATCTGTCAAAAAACCAGCCAGATATCTTTAAAACAAGCATCTAATTCGAAGGCTCCTATTATTAATGAACGCTGAAGTCAAGGGGAGAAAATTTGCATGCGAATTAAACCCAAAGTTAACTCCTTTAGATACATTGCTTGTTTTTTCTACCGTTTATTGGCGTTTGGTCTTAAAACGTATCCTTAGGGCGTAGTGGAAACTACAAAACCTAATACTTTTCGTATAAAAAGAGGCCAAGCTTTTGCATTAAAGAACATACTCTATACCTCTTCATTAAACATGAATTTGCCGTGCATTAGAATTTACTGCAGCCATCATGTAGGTTTTCGAGGATGGCTTTCGTCCAAGTTTGTTCTTCAGATGTAATGGAAGCGTTTTTGAAATAACCAAATGAAGATTGAAGGTCGATCCTGAAGTAGAATCCCTCAGAATAATTGTTTATCCATTCGGCTCCGTTTCTGCTTCGTTATTGCAATGTTTTGTTATAGTAAAATTGGCTACTTCATTTTCCCTTTTAAATTATTGTCGATCCAAGAATTATTGTCCATACAGTACCAGAGCAGAGTAACACTGTTGCGTATTAATCCGACAAAATACTACACTTTCTTAATCACAATATTTAAACTTAATTACTGAGCCATGCGCAGTGTTGAATTGACAGCTTAACAGCCTTTGTTTACTTGTGTAATATGTCTGGTCTAGTACTCCATACGGTAAATTTCTGGTTTACACCCCTCCAACTTTTAGCCTTCCTGGCGTCTCTGTTAAGGCCCTAATTAACACAAAATGAAACAATCCATTAGATTCACAAGGCTAAATAATTAACCAAACGCAGTCAAATTCATCTTTAACTCGTTATTATTAGATTCAAAATCAGTTTAATATTTACCTACTGCCCCACCCGAATTCTATTTTACTAGCCTAATAGGGTTACTCGAACAGCTTTCAAAAAATACATTTACTTGCTTTTAATAAATTCATATCGCGTTAAAAACAAGTTTGCAAATTTACTAGCCCAATAAATTACCAGAGTTGTGTTCAAAAGCAACAATTTACTAGCCTACTATGATTTATATTGTGTTCAACAACTAACACGTTTACTAACCAACTAACAAGTGATTTTCAACAACACGCGCATTTCAATAATTTAAATACAAACAAGTTTACTAACCTATACTAACACGAGTGGCTTTCAACAACACAACAAGCATAAATGTACACGACAATAATGCAGTAAACAAGGTTTGCCAGTCTTGAAACCAGACACCAAATATAATCGTGCATGCAGTAGTACAAACATTTCAGGACTATTTTAATC
>JAHWFP010107427.1:18668-33743 GCA_023313725.1 Lithobius niger
CATATTTGGTGGCACCAGTCCCAAAAACACCACAAGGCTACCATTTCCGTATTGTTGTGATATGTGAATTTACAAAATGGCTAGGAATTTTTCCGCTTAGAACTGCGAATTTTCCACAAAAAATTTAGTGTTTACGCTCACTTTTTCGAAGGTGGGGAACTCAAGTGCTTGTGCTGACAGATTAGGGTACTGTTTTTCAAAGTATGGCCTACTGAGAGTTCTTGGAACATCATGAGTTAAGATGAACGACTCCATTCAGCCCCAAGGTTATTAGGGCCAAAAAAAGTACCTTCTTTTTACGAAAGTTTATCACTCAAAAGCAACATGCGGTCGGGCGGATTTTATTTTTTATTTTTTATGCCCAAAATTTAGCCTATACAGGTGAGAAAAACATTTATTTTGGAAGGTTGACATACAATTTTATCTAGGCCTACATTTTCCCTTTCTTATCAAAGCAGGCTCTTACTTTTCTGATTGGCTTTGCCAATTGTTCAGTATCGCAAGCTTTGCACAATGATGATATATCTCGTCTTTACCCTGTTGGTTTCGAAAGGGAAGTGAAGTCATAAAAAAAATTCACAAGCACGCGTACTCCTTTAAAACAAATTATTTTTGTTTGCCCTTCGACTCAGGTAACGCACAATACGATCAAGATGATACTGCCTACCTCTCCCTACCAAAATAAGGACTGGGGTGTAAGAATCTCAGAAATTGCGTACGCAATTACGAGTGCCAACAGCGGATAAATGTTTTTTCCACCAGCGATGTTAAATCCAGGACGAGATCTCTTAAAACGCTGAGCAGCAGAGATCAAACCTCTGAGGGAATCCAACACACGGAACAGGCTAAACAAGAGGGGGTAGTGACTATCTAGTCGCAACAGATCTTCTGTACACTTCCGCCACTTTCACTTCATATTTTCGGTTTTAAAAAAATTTTTTAAGTAAAAAAAATATTTTTGGATGCTGAATCTAATGGCGTAAACAGTTTGTCGCTATCTGGTACCGTTCCATACAAGGATGGGCTCACTTGTCGGTTATTTCCGGCCACTTTTGGGTAACTTCTGCTTCATACTTCCGGTGGTTTTCATTCCATTTAACTAATTTTTGGGCGCTGAATCTAATGTTGAAAATCGCTTGTCTCTGTATTGTACCGTCCTGGAGTTGAAAAAGGCCACGGACGAACTGACAAAGTCGTTGCTATAGTCTTCCAAACTTTCGCTGTACAGAACACTGGGAAGAAAGTCAGTGGCGCATTGCAGAGCAATTCCAGGACATAAGGATCGTAAAGAAAGCAATCATCAAAGGTCAACAAATATAAATGCAAACATAAACTTAAACAGGCCACTTGACCAGAAACACGCCTTCCACTTGCGGGTTACGGCAACTATGTGGTCCAAATACACAAGAGCGAGCCAGTGTAAAGAGTGCACAAAAATGTGATAGAAGAAACGTAATTTTTGGAAGCATGGACATACACATGAGTGAACAAAATCGTAACAATATTGCAAACGGGGCATCCAACACCACCACGGGCTTCAGCTATTATAAGTAATAAACTTATTCATCAGCTAGCCTTTGCCTGGAAGTGCTTAGCAACACCTTTGACAACGCGAGTGTGAACATACATTCATTTGTTTCGTGACATTAGCCACTGTTTTGCTCATCCATACATCCGGCAAGAACGTTGCAAAGCAAATAAGATATGACGTCACTTGGCCACTGTTTTGTGTAATCGGTTGCTGAACTACTGGTGTGTTTAGAAAGTACTCAGGGCGTAAAATACTGTATGCTTAGAGCAATCACATCGCTTCGTTGGGAGGAGTACGTTCCCACGGAAACCAATACTCAACAAGCATTATACGCAGGATTTAGTGACGTCATCATCAAGTTGGGCAGCGAATGTCGTGAAGGTAAATTGCATTGTCTGAATTTTGCCACATTCGGTTTGTAAAAATATCGCGCATTGTTGTGGAATCACGTGACCTGTTGCAGCCTTCAAGTGGTGAGCGCTAGCAGTTACTATTCTGTAGTTCAGAGAGCTTTAAACTAGGGTCTATTTTTGTAATATTGCAAAGTATAATATTGTAAGTGCAAATCGCCATAGCTTATTAGCCGTTTTAACTGAAACTATTTTGACTAAGTTAAACTGAAAGCAGAGAAATTATAAATTATCTGGATGTTACAACACCATTTCAAAGATTGTGCTTTTTTTGTGTGCTTGTTTTGTTTAGTTTTTCACATCTGCGTTATAAAATTCATGCAAAATCTACTCTTTCCTAATGCAAAACTTTCACTCATTTGTATTTTGAACTTACCAACTGCGAAGCAGCATGACAAGAAAACATGAACTACCTTTAAAGTTCGTTGGTAAACTGCTTTAATTTCTAATCGTGGTGGGATATTAATATACCACTCCTGCTAGGTGGCGTCATTTGTTATTTTAACAGCTGTCTGAAAAAAACAAATGGTCTCTCATCGTTATCAGTACGATATTCGTTCGTTGTACACTATTGCCGTTAATCTAGAAGATAAGCCACAGTGGCTGCTACTTCTCAAATCTGGCTATCAAACAGAGAAATAATATCAGTCAGCTTCGCACTCAAACAATGGTACGATTGGTACGTTATCAATTGTATGTCAAAACACAAACAGTCTGCATACCGTTGAGGACAACTCAATATTTTTCAGATTTAGTATGCTGAAGGTAAAGGGACAGCGTGATGGATAAGCAATAAACCGAATCTGTTACATTGCATCTAAAAGGTCAAAATTTAAAATATCACATAAAAATAATCAAAAAGATCCAATCCAGACTTGTGTGTACAATTACTTGGATTTCCAAGCACAGACAAACAAAAATTCAGCAATAACCATTTTAAAGTTGCAAGGAGGCTCTAGTCCCTTCAACTGGTCATTCAGTAAAACAGGTTTTGTTTAAACCGACAAAACCTGCAAATGCTCTTACGTCTTTAAACATGTGTTTATGAGGGAGAAAGGAATAGTTTAATATTAACGGATTAAATTATTATGAAGTCTGCAAAGCTTAGATGGCGACATGGTAAATAGGGTTCGCGACAATTCGGTTCCACGACAATTCGGTCCCGGACAATTGGGTCCCAAGTCAAAAAATAAAATGTTTAAAAAAATAAAATGCCAGTTAAAATTTGAGCAACAACTATTACAACTATGACTAAAAAAATGAGAATCTTATGTTGAGTGCAATGCCAGTTTCTGCTTTTGTTTACATCTTAAAATTTTATTTTTTTTTAAACTACCTGATCATTACACCGCTATACTAAGAACAGCGTATAAAACATAGTTCACCTTAAAAATATATGGAATAGGGCGGGAGTTATGCTAAGAACACTGGTGCTACAAAGGGAAACGGGGAGCAATCTAAATTCTTAGAAAAAAGGGTTAGGTAATTTGTGAACGCTCCCCAATCGTTGCTGTAGCCTAATGCCAAAACTTGGGTCCTAAACGTTTCGGTGGAAGTTCTCCCTTTGCTTCCTGAGCAATGGCCAAGGCAACGCTACTGAGCTAGGTCTGTTTGAATGGCTTTCCACACAGTTGGATGACTATGGCCAATCAAAGATTCTGTTCCAGCTCTCCGCGGGCATTGCTTGTTCGACTGGTATCTGCCATCGATGCGTCGTTTTATAGTGCTACGTGGAGCTCAACTACTTGGCATTTATTTACATAAACCCATTTAAACATTCGGGCGAGTTACTTTTTTACGGGACCGTAGCTGTCGTACTATGCGTAACTTTGGGACCGAGTTGTTCGGGACCGAATTGTCATGGACCCAGCAAATAAAGTGGTTTTCTCAACTTAATACTGAGGTTGTTCGGCAACTCTAGAAAAGACTGCAGAGGAGCGTTCCCGTGCTGAAGAGGGCCGTGCTGATGGTGGAAACCTACTCCAGAAGTGGTCAAAGGTAGTGTCTAGTGCCTGAGATCGTTTTCCCAATCCATCGCTTGGCCCGCGGTTTTATAGGAATACCAAACAATGGAGAAGAAGGTGGGAGGGGCCGAACCCAAATCCCAAACACAGACGTATCAAGGACTGTGGTAGTGGTCCTCATGTAAGCCTTAGCATGAAATTCCATGTTAAACGTCAAACTTTGAACTCCTATAGTTTCGTCCAGAATTGACACAGACCAACGAAATTCGGTATTTGACGTCGTGTCGTAACTATTTCACCGCGTTACAAATTTTAATAACAACAATTGAACCGTTCGGAGTCCACAGTACGACCATTCCTTGTTGTTTTTGTTGTTGTTCTTGTTTTAATAAATACGGATGCAAACCTATTTACGTTGCCTTTTGGACTTATATGTCAGACTGCCTCAGCGGGGCAGGGCCAAGGCTCTACTGCTGAGCCATACTGACATGGCCTTAAACCAATCTCGAGCTCATTGGCTTTCCGTCCCGTTTAAAAAAAGTTGTTGTTGGCACTCTTTGCTCTCACCTGGACAACGAACCACTGGACCGATTTTCAAGTTCTGAAGCTTAAAACGTAGGTATGGACAAGGCCTAGGGCCTTTCGCAGGCTACTTTAATGTAACTACAATATTCTTGACACGGAAGGCCAAATGGGCTAGAACTTTTGCTCTCACCTAGAGATCGAACCAATGAACCGATTTCAATTTGTAAGCTTAAAATGTAGGTATTAACACCGACCAGGGCCTTTTGAACACGATTTTGATGTGACTACAGCATTCTCGTCAGAAGAGCAATTATTATTGTAGAGCACTGGGCGGAAATCATTAATGTTGGTTTTGGGACTCTGCCTGCACCTGGAGATCGAACCACTGTCCCGATTTTCAAGTTCTATAGCTTAAAACGTAGGTATGGACAAGCCTAGGGCCTTTCGCAGGCTATTTTAATGTAACTATAATATTCTTGACACGGAAAGCCAAACGGGCTAGAACGTTTGCTCTCACCTAGAGATCGAACCAATGAACCGATTTTCAATTTGTATAGCTTAAAATATAAGTCACCGATCAGGGCCTTTTGAACACAATTTTGATGTGACTGCAGTATTGTTGACGGTAGAGCAATTATTATTGTAGAGCACTGGGCATAAATCATTAAGTGGAATAACAAATTTTTGCAAATTGAGCTAAAAACATGAAATTTGGTAGACAATTCTTTCTTAACAGTTAAAATCGAACCAGCTATGGACCCCCCATGAAATACCCCAAAAGTGCCTTCAGCTCCCCCCTATCTTCCCAGCATCTCCCCCCCCCCAGCATCTCTCTCCCCTCCACGCCCCCCCCTCGTGCTCCCTCCCAAGGGCTTAGGCAACAAATTCGTACAGATCATGCTAAATTCATGAAATTTGGTGCACAAGTCATTCTTAGCAACATAAATCGAATCAGCCATGGAACCCCCATGAAATACCCCCAAAGGGGCCCAAGCGCCCCTCCTGTGCCCCCTCAATGAGCTTTGACCCACACATTTTTACAAATCGAGCTAAAATCTTGAAATTTGGTGCACAAGTCATTCTTAGCAGTACACATTGAACCAGCCATGGAATCCCCATGAAATATCCCCGAGGTTTCCCCCCCCCCCGAGGTTCTACCTCCTCTTCCCTGCGGCTTCACCAACACCAACAAATTATTGCAGATCGAGCTAAAAACGTGAAATTTGGTGCACAAATTTTCATAGTAGCACAAATTAAACTGGCTATGAACCCCCCCCCCCCCGAGATTACCTACAAGGCACCACAATGGTTCCCCCTCTCCCGTTACCCCTCCTTGAGGCCTGACCAACAAACTCTTGCAGATAATGCTAGAAGAATGAAATTTGGTACACAAGTCATTGTTAGCAGTAGAAATCAAACTAGCTATGGAACTTCCCCGAAATCCTCCAAGGCTCCTCAGTGCTGCCCTATTCCCGCTCCATGAGGGGGGGGGGGGATTGAGGCTTAATGGGGCGTCGACAACTTGATCATTAGCGCCAACCTCAGTCACAGTGCAGTGGTCCGGGTTGCCACTGCACCACACATTACAGAGATGTTATTCAAACCCCTAATCCATGAGGTTGATACCTGAAAAATTCTTGTTGATCGTACTGAAAGCATGCATTTTGGTACACCAATCATTGCTAGCAGTAGACATTGAACCAGCCATGAAACCCAAAGAAATACCACCAAAGCCTCCTCCACCATCCCCCCTCCCGCGCCTGTGTTGTGTGGATGATTTTTTTAAAGGCGCTAATGATCAAGTTGTCGACGCGCCATTAAGCCTCATCTCCCCCCCCCCCCATGAAGCATCAATGACCAACAAACTCTTGCTGAACGAACTAAAAACATGCATTGTAGCAGTAGAAATCGAACTGCATACGGAACCCCATGAGATACATCCACCCCCAGTGCTTCCCTGTGTCCTTTCCATGAGGCTGATGATCAACAAATTCTAGTTCAATTTGTCCTGCTAAGAATGACTTGTATACCAGTTCACGTTTTAGCGCGATCAGCAAGAATTTGTTGGTCAATAACCTCATACAGGGGAGTGTGGTAGGTGGCAGGAAGTGGCCTTAGGGGGTATCTCGAAAGATTCCATCGCTAGCTCGATTTATAAGCTTAGAATTAACTTAGGTACCAAATTTCATGGGTTTTAGCTCATTGTTCATGATTATCCTAAATTCTGGCCCGTAACAGCTGTACTACACCTGAAGATCGAACCGATGCTCAAATTTTACAGCTTAAAACATAGGTATGAAGAAGGTATATGGTATTTTGAACACTATTTTGATGTGACTACAATTATTGTTGTTGTTCTTCTTGGGGACATTTTGCTCTCACCTAGAGATCGAACCAAAGAACCGATTTTAATTGTTATAGCTCTTAAAATTTGAGTAGCAAAAAGGCTCTCTTAGGCTATTACACTTATTTTAAGATGATTACAGTATTCTTTTCTGTGTTATTCTTGCGGAAACAAGAAAAAAATAATAATGGATATTAGTATTAAAAAACGCTGAAGCGTATAAAATACGAATGTAACCTTAAAAAACTTAAAACCCTAAAGGAAGAAATATTAGAAAGACATGTAAGCCATCAGAGTCGCACTAATACGTGTAAAGAAGCGCCAGCTTGTTTTTTGGGTCCCTGGAGATTCTTTTACACATATTAGTGCGACGCTGATGGCTTACATGTCTCTTTCTAATATTTCTTCCTGTAGGGCTTTAAGTTTTCAAAGGCTTACATCCGTATTTTATACTTTTAAGCGTTTTTTAATACTAATACTATCAAGGACCGCAGTAGCGGTCCTTATGTAAGCCTCAGCATGAACTTCCATGGTAAACGTCAAACTTTGACCTCCTATGGTTTCGCCCAGAATTTACATACAGCAACAAAATTTGGTATTTGGGGTCGTTTCGTGACTCTTTCACTGCACTGCAACTTTTAATGACAACAATCGAACCGTTCGGCCGCCACAGTACGGCCATTTCTTGTTGTTGTTGTTGGGACTCTTTGTCCTCACCTGGAGATCGAACCACTGAACCGATTTTCAAGTTCTATGGCTTAAAACGTAGGTATGGACAAGACATAGGGCCTTTTGCAGGCTATTTTAATGTAACTGCAATATGCTAGTGACGGAAAGCAAAATGGGCTAGAAGATCGAACCAATGAACCGATTTTCAATTTCTATAGCTTAAAATATAGGTATTAACACCAAGCAGGGCTTTTTGAACGTGATCTTCATACGACTGCAGTATCCTCGCCAGCAGAGCATTTATTGTAAAATAGCACTGGGCAGAAATCTTTAAGTGGAGTACACAAATTCGTGCAAATCCTGCTAAAAGCATGAAATTTGGTACAGAAGTCTTTCTAAGCAGTACAAATCGAACTAGTCATGAATCCCCTATGAAATATCCCCAAGAGCGCCAGCACACCCCTCCCTCCAACACCACCTGTGCCCACTCCCTGAGGCTTGATCAACAAATTATTGCAAATCGAGCTAAAAGCTTGAAATTTAGTACACAAGTCATTCTTAGCAGTAGAAATCGAACAAGCAATGCAACCCCCATGAAATACCCCCAAATGGCCCCCAACGCCCCCCTGTGTCCCCCTCATTGAGGTTTGACCAACAAATTCTTGCAGATAGAACTAAAAGTATAAAATCTGCACACAAGCCATTTTTAGCATTACAAATCAAACCAACCATGGAACCCTCCACGAAATTGTCCAAAGTGCCCGCAGTGCTTCCCTGTGATCCTCCCGGATGCTTGACCAACGAATTATTGCAGATCGAGCTAAAAACATGAAATTTGGTACACAAGTCATTCAATGTAGTACAAAATGAACTAGCTATGAAACCCCTCGAGATAAGGCGCCAGAACGCCCCCCCACCAAGCCCCTTCTTGAGTCCTAACATACAAATTCTTGCAGACAGTGCTAAAAAAATTAAATTTGGTACACAAGTATTGTTAGCAGTACAACTGAAACTAGCTGTGGAACTCCTGCGAACTCTTCAAGGCCTTTCAGTGCATCCTCCCTATTCCCAGTCCAGGAGGTTGATACCCGAAAAATTCTTGTTGATTGTACTGGAAGCATGCATTGGGGTACACCAGTCATTCTTAGCAGTAGAAATTGATCCAGCCATGGATCCCCATGCAATACCACCACAGTCCCCCGCTATGAATGCCTGTGCATCCAATGAAGCATCAATGACCAACCTAATCTTGCTGACTTAACTAAGAACCTGCATTTTTACAGTAGAAATCATACTATATACGAAACCCCATGAGATACACCCTCCCTTCTCCCTTCCTATTCCTTCCCATTCCCATTCTCTACAAGCTCCCCTCTGTTGCCATTCCCCGAACCCTATTACTTCATTGAGACCTTTGACTGAAACTGATCCTTCTTTTGCCTGCTGTTCTCCTCCAGGCACTCACACTCCTCCATCCTCCCTCTCCATCATCAACTTTATCCTCTACACATCTTTCCTTCCACACCCCCCTGCCTTTCATAAAATGACTTTTTGAATCTAAATCTACGCCCCGAAGCAGAAAAACTTGGATGATTTCTGGCGCCCACAATAACATGACCACACCAATGATTGTTTCAACACTGCAAACATCATTTATGCCATCTGCATGGAATAGACGTTACATTGGCTTTTCCGGTTTGAACCTACATAAATCAAATTCGAAACACTGTGCTGAAGTGAATCCTAACACTAAAACAAACTCCATAGCCAAGCTCTGCAATGATATTACATACTTAACACTTTTTTTCTGAAGCATGTCTTGCATAATATCGTAAACATGTCAGATGCCAATTAGGAAAATATGAGATCATCAATGATGGTGCCTTTATTATTAATCACGAAAACACTGAGCACTACAAGTGGAAAAAATGGGTGTCCTTACTTAGCAGATTCTACCTCTCTCCCTGTGGACTCGTCCAATTGACGTCAGACGTCTTCATCAAGATGCTTCCTCAGTGAGAGTTCAAGTGTTTCAACAGAGTCTCTGCCTGCTACCATTTAACGTTTGATTTTTACTTCTAAAGATGGTGTGTATTATAGCACCAAATTAACAAGTATTTTTATTATGTGCTAGAAACTGCTGTGACGATTACTGCTTTTTAACTTCTCTGACTGTTTATTTTTACGGATTGAAATCGGTTATAGTTAGGCACCAGCAGCGTTTGTATTTTAAGTGCATTACATCGGGAGAAAATAGAAAATTTAACAGAATGCGGATTGCTAATCATTGCAAGGAGTGCATTTTAGTATGCTGTGCTAACTTCAGATGATGCAACAATTTTGCATGTATGCAGGCTAGCACACAATGGAAACTTTCACTTATCACATGCTGCAGGCATATGCCACGAATGACTGATCGTCTGATTGTTGATTATTTTTTTTATCATTGTTTTGACATTGTTTGACAGTTTAAACATGTATGCTTATTGTTTAAAAATAATGAACCGAAAACTATCCTTGATGACATGTCACATGCCTGTATTGTTAGACAGTTGTCGACCTCTACTAACAGAGTTCTGTAACTCTGTAAACACTCCTGTCTTAGCAGTACAGTGGAAGATATGCAGAACACCACTTTGTAACTTGAACCTAGTTCGAGAGAAGCAGCTAAACACGTAGTGTAATACTGTTAATTGTAATTTCTGAACACATCCATGCTACTATTACAAAGGAGCGTTACCCATATTTCATCAGCCATTTTTACAATCCAACTAAGTTTGTAACAACCCTAACTTTTGGCCGATTCTGGGCAATGAAACCACTTGATGAAGTATTCCGTGTGCCTCCACACTTTCTAACACGAAGCACTTTTTTTATCTTGTAAATGTCGGGTGGAACAACCTTTTGTAGTACATGTTTGCAGAAAGTTTCAACAATGTTGCTTCTTTCGTATTCACTCACTATATTCACTCACACAGTGATGGGGTGCTTTAAATTTACGCTCTTGGCATAGAATATCCCGCCGTTTGAGTTTGGTTCATAACACTACTCGAAAATGTGTTTTGACTTGGTTATTAACAAGGGATCGTCTCTCTAGAACACCATTCCCCATCCCTACCATATAAATTAATGGATACTCGACCCTTGTTTGTATCGTTTACCTGATTTGGAGTCATCTTTATACTTCTATAAGAACTGTTACAACTTTCAACACTATTGGGTACCATATCCAAACACCTCTTTGCATTTCGAGCGTGCATGAAATGGGAGAGCAGTTGTCATTGCAATCTTATGTAACATTCTTACGCACAGGCCTTGGTGTCCTCGTTTACGTATTATATAGTTTCATTCAATCTTCACTGCTTCTTTATTTTATTAACGTTACCAATTTTAAAGTAGAGCAGTTGTGAGAATACTACCAGTATAACACAGAATGGAGCGGCTAATCACAGGCCAGGCTTAGGTCACGTGACCTAGTCTCAGCCAATCATGGACTAGCACCAAACCGGAAGTCGTCCATGACAGTAGAAGTGACGTCATGAAACGGAAAATTGACCATGACACGGAAGTAACGTCACTGGAATATTACATATTTGTGTTCAATGGATAGCCTATATAACGACCTAGCAATAATGGGGATGGCTTTGACTGTTGTAATTAAATATGAAAAGTGTACCTAGAGTAGAAAGGGCGTACGGCTTTGGGCCACGGCTCCTAATAAATCTGTTCGAAAAGTGTAGTTTTTTATTGACTTCAGAACATCGATATAGTAGTAGTAGGGAAATGAAATATTCCAAATTGCATGCGTGAATACTTATTGTAAAAGATGAGAAGACATTTTTTATTAAATAATGTAGATGTAACAGGGAAGACTCAGCTCTTAAAGCAGGTGCACACATAGAAAATCAACAGAGAGTGGTAATCCGAAATGAAATCTGAAAATAATGTAATTCGAGAGACAGAACAATATCAAATAGATATATGAAGTTTACAAAACACCACTCTTTTTTAGGTTCACAGTCCTATTCCTAGGAAGGTAAGAGAACTGTAGGAAAATATTGGTTTAGAGTGTGTTCCATAAGTAGATAAATACTGTGGTTTAGATTGTGTTACATGAGTAGATAAATACTGATCTAAATAGAAAATTACACTAAAACCAACAATTTTAATATGTATTTAGTTATGTGTTTTATTATGTATATTGTGAATAGGGATCGACCGGGTAACAAAAAACCGAGTCCGAGCCGAGTCCGAGCCGAGTCCGAGTAATTATGAATACCCACCGAGCCGAGTCCGAGTAGTAAACCTGGGTCGTAGATTTTCAATTTTTGCTTTATGTTTAATACGCAGCTTTTTTTACTTTGGTTTCGTTCTTCTTTTTGTTTTGCTTTCAGTAATTTTCATTATGCTTTCGTCTAGTTTTGTATTGCGCATAGTATAACAATGAACGAAAGCAAAAAAAAAAAAGGACGAAACCAACTTTAAAATACTGTAAAATACCAGTAATTCTTTCTTCCAAATTTTTTAATTATAAACTTTACGTTATTAAATAAAGTGAAGTCAAAAATTAAATTGACCAGCAATTCTTTTTTCTAATTCTTATTTTTTTCCAATTCTGATTGTTTTAATAATAAAGTGAAATGAAAAATAAAATGCATTTTGGTTACTTTGTCTCAATAGGCCTTTGTTGGCTTTAATCCTTTAAGCAACGATGTGGCCCAAGTGGAGTAACGACGTAAATATACGTCGAAAGTTTATGGGGAAACGCGGGTCGAAAAATGCAATTTTCGGCCAAAATATCGATATGAGAAAAACTGAAATTCGCTACCCGATATGTTGTGCATCGATTTCTGTAAACAAAACGTTGTTAACGATGTCTATACTTTTATAAAAAGCACTTTAGTTGAGTGCAGTCTCACTAAAAACTGCAAAAATGTGGTGTTCATTCCTTTGTCCGAAGTTCAAGACATTTTCGACAGCAGTAACGATCAAACCATTTGACTGGGCGCCACCATCTTGGGTTCATTGAAAAGCTGGAATTCCCCTCTATCCTGGCCTCTCAACACATTTTCTCGAAGCCGGTTTGGCATTGGCCAATCAGATGGAATGTAAGAGACTGTTTCTGGCGGTCTCGAGCTGCCTTTCCAAAGCAATTGAAAGATGACATTTCCTCATTGGCCATTTGGCACCACGTGACCGATTTGGCGCGCTCTCATTGGCTGATGGGCGATTGCACAATGGCCGCCATGGTGCTCTTTAGATTTCACGTGAGCGCTTATGTTGAGTTCGTTATTGAAAATCACGAGAAAGAGGATGTTTCACACCATTAAAAATTTTTAGACAGCAGCTGCGATGTACAATTAAAATGGAAAAGGAGCCTATAAACATTCACACTATCGCTTATCAGGTGGGAACAACTATTTTTAGACTAACTATCGCTGACTTACGGAGACGTTTTCTCAACACGGAGATTTTCAATTTTAGTTCGTTTACAGCCCGTAATTTAAAAAAATGGTTCTCCGAAACTATTAAAGCAATTTATCTGATTTTTTCTGTGCACATTAATGAATATCTATTGCGTGCAAGTAGTTGTAGGGGGATCCAGAAGGTATAAAGGAAACTATGAAAATAAAAATATTTTTTTCAACAAATAATTATTACCCCGTTTGTACTCGGTTGAATTTTTACCGAATCCGATCTGGGTCAAAAACAGCATTACCCGGTACCGGGTTAGGTATTTACCCGGACTCGGTCGAACCCTAATTGTGACCAATATGAAGTATTAGATTTAGGTACATATAGGAATTGGATCAAAATTCGTGGTAATGATGAGATGTAGAACTAAAAACGAATATAGAATGGGAATTGGGTTAATGATTTTCTTATCTTTTCTTTTTTAGATTTACATCTCAGCATAAAGACCACCACCAAAAATGCCAGCCTCTTCAACATTCCCAGTCGCACTTTCCATTTCCACATTTGTGCTATAATGTGTATTTGACCGTAAATGAATGGGAAACACAAGTGCGTGTACACATAGGGAAATACGTATCGTCAGCCTTAGCCTACGTATGGACGACTGATGGCGTGACGATGCTTATAGAAGATTGGAGAATGATATATCCATTATTAGACATGTGGAGAGACCAAATTGAGACATCAACGAGCCCTCTAGGTGTTCTGTTTATAACCGATAAAATTCAAGTAGAACATGTTGGTTCCATTATATTCATACGAAATGTAAATACGGATCAGATGTGCACTTGTTAGAATCTGATACAGATTCCTTCATCTATCAAATTTTTATACCTGATCTGTATCTGGACATGTTATCCGATATCCATCTTTATGATACGAGTAACTAACCTGTAGATCATGTTTTGTTTAATGAATGTAACAAGAAACGACCTGGAGTCATAAAAGATGAATGTCCATCACTGGTTAGAGACCTTCATACGTCTCAAATCAAAATTATATACCTTGTCATTTGGTGGTAAATGCAAAAGATTCGGAACGGTATTAAGAAAAGTGTTCTACTAAATACAATCATCCCAGACCATTTTCTGTCATGTGTAAATGATCACTCATATTTCTGTTTTGTACAAACAGCACTCCATAGTTTGAAACACCATATATTCAACATGACACAAAATAAACTGTCTTTGAGTAAGGAAGTCCAAGGAAGATCAAATCCTGCGGGACAAAACACTCGCTTACAGTCATTATTCAATGATGGTGATGATTAGTTTGTGTGTTATATCTTTTTTGCATTTATTGAGCTTCCCAGTGGTTTGTATAAATATTGTACAAATCCTTGTTTTAGAGGTTGTATCAAGATGGAACCCATAAAGATCACATCATCTGTTAGGATATACTTCAGATGTAAAATTGCCATATCTTTGTTTTTGTGTACAATATTGATTACCAATATATTAATTACATCTGTTCTATTTTCGAAACTATACGATCAGTACTCTCCATCACTGTCATCGATTAATATTATCTATGATAAATCCTTTAGTGAATATCATGTTGATGAATTATTACGCTGGAATGTTTGTAAGAGAGGAGTTGACGATGCTTTTGTTGAGTTTCTTCTATTTTTAAATTTGTATTGTTTATACTACGACTCAAAAATTTTCTTGTATTGCTCCATGGTTTCATTATGATATTAATTATTTGGGAAATGTGAGTCTTGCGTTGTAATGAATAAATGATTCCATTATATACCAACACTATTGTTTCCTATTTACCACTGTTTGTTTTCTGTCTTTAGTTACCTTGTTATTAAGATTAATACACAAACATTAGTTTGCTTGTTTTCTTTTCAACACCGAAACTGATGTCGAAACTGAATCATGCTCCTCATACTCGAAACTATATTCTGTCCTCTATACATCACATGTCGCTGGTCCTGCCATCTGTATTGTGAGCTTGTATAGATAAACCATGGAACCACCAGGTGGGTAGAGGTCTGGCTTACTATTATGTAGTACCAGGTTTGGTCCTGCGTCTGAGGTTACACGCTTTTTGGCAAGCCTCGTGGGATGGGCAGGACGGCAGTAAATTACGAGCTATTAAAGGCACTGTTGAGGAATGGCACTCGGCGTGTCGCCGCAGTCGCCGTGAGGA
>JAHWFP010107428.1:9398-20391 GCA_023313725.1 Lithobius niger
TATTATTATTATTATTATTATTATTATTATTATTATTATTATTATTATTAACCAAAGGATCGGTGTGTTAATGTCATGTCAGTTTATGAAATCACTCCAGACAGAATGCGTACGTAAATTTTGTAACTTCCGGAAGAGCGGCTTCCGTGCAATACGCAGGCGCAGACTGTTCTTGCATTCATTAATCGTGATGACGCGAGAAACTAGTAAAGTGTTGCCTTCTGTGGGTGAACCTCGAAATTTCGGATTCGTACTTGGAAGACAAAAAAAGGACAACGTTGCTGGCAAACTGTGAATAGTTAATTTAGCAAGTACAGCCGAAAGGTGTGAAACTTAGCAAGAGTAAATAAAGAGTAACCGTGTATTACAAAAAAATAAATAAATAAATAAATAAATAAAAATAATACACTGAATTTCCTTTTTAACTTAATTACTACTTCCTCTGAGAGGCCAGTAGAGCGAGAGGCCAGTCAGGAAACCGCCCCCCCCCCCCCCCGACCTTGCCAGTCCGCCTCTAAAAGTCGTTGCAATAGTCTTCTCAGCCGTTGAGGTTGTACATTGAACTAAAAAGGAGAGAGATGATCGCATTATAAATGGCCTACACATATGGGCGGGTTGTAGTTCTACGTCTTCACAAAAAATTGAGTTTTAGAATTTAGACGCAGATGGAGTGAATTCTGAAGAACATTTACTTTGATGAAACATATTATACGGTTGAAATGGGAGAAGACGGAAACAAATGAACAGTCCTTCCACTTCTAACTTACAGAATTTCCCTGAGTAAAGGCGAAATTTCCTTTTTTTTCCCTGTGCAAATGGAAATTTCCCATTTTTACTTTCCTTATTTAATTTCCTTTCATTACACCACTAATTTTAAACATTTCCTAATTTAAAAAAAAAATATGAGCCCGTTTTAATGGCACAGGACAGAGCCCCCTAAGAAAGAACGCCACAGGAACGCCACCTCTGATGCATATTGAAATTAAAATGCAAAAGACAACTTATTTTATTAGAACTAGTCCTCCTGCTGTCCCTGCCTGAAATGATGGAACTGTAAAAATGTGAACTCCCACAATTTTTTTTTGATTTAAGTAATAGTTATTAGTTAGAAACGATTGGTTATCGATTTTTAACCCATGACTGCAATGATTTGGCCGGCGAGACATGCAAATACGTCGAGGGACGAAGCCCCTTTGCTTTCACCCGTGGATCGAGCCGATAAATCGCACCGAATAATACTGTGGACGTTAAATGAAAACTTGAACATTGCTGCCGAAAATAGCAATGTTCTAGTTTACATTCAGCCTTCGAACTATTAGTCGTTGCGATTAACTTGGCAAATGTTTTGGTGTGTTGAAGAGCCGAACTATTCGGAACTTGGCGATCCCCTTTTACCAGTTTTGCATTTTGATGTACTACTTTAAATCATACGTATGAACAAGGCCAAGTGTATTTTGAACGCTATATAAATTGTGACTACAACAATGTTGTTGTTGTTGTTCTTCTTCTTGTTGGGGAAATACGGTAAAATTTGGTAAAAGGGTTCGTGGGAGCATCGACTTCATGCACCATTTGTCCTTTGTTCATGCATGCTTTGATAATCGTTGTCGAATTAACTTTTACACATAAGGCAATCCATCTTTATTTTTAATCTTCAAAAAGTTTTTGCGATACCGACTGGTGTCAAACTCATCTTAACTTGTCGAACCAACACGTCACCTTTATTTGGTGCACGTCAAAGGGACATAAGCCTTACTTTCATACGAGGCTGCTACGTGAAGTCGTCGAGAACAATTTACTAATCTGGAACAACTTGAACGAATAAACGAATGCTCGCTTGCTCTATTACAGCGTTTTTCACAGCATTACCAATAATTTTCTTATCCACTGAAACAAGCGACTACCTAGATGCAACCGGTATTCTGTACACTTCCGCCACTTTAGAAAATGTTGAGGCACACACCTCCATCACGAACTGCAACAGTGCTCTCTATTATATAATCTAAAAGTTGTACCCATCACAACAGCCGGTTTAAAATGTGTAAGTTTTTAGGCCTAGTCTTTGATTTTAGGCGTAATTGTCTGCTTTTAGGCATAATATTTATCTTCGTTTTAATTTCGTAAGTAGTAGCTAACGGAGATGGGTTCGAGAGTTGGCTTGTTTATTTATGCCACACGGTGTCGAGACTCTTTTAAACGAAGATAATGTATGTCGTTAACGAAATCGTTTTGTTTTTACGGTTGCGTTTCTTCCTGTAGTGTTTCAATGCGACGATGGGAAGTTATTATTGCATTGAGTTACGTTGAGTTTTAATTTGCCGTGTTTTTTTTAACTAGTTCTGGGCCGCTGAATGTAATGGTGAAAACCGTTTGTCTTTATCTGTTACCGGGTTCTGAAGTTGAAAAAGGTGACGGACAAAGTCGTTGCAATAGTCTTCTCAGCCAGTATGGCTATACAAAAATCTAAAAAGGATAGAGAGCATCACATTACAAATGGCCTACATGTACGGGCGGGTTGTAGTTCTTCACGTCTTCACAGAAAATTACAATTCTTAACGATCATTTTTACTGCAAAGTGGCAGTAAAAATTTTCCATCTAGCAGGAAACAAATTATATGATTTTGCCGACTGATTTGCCGACTGGCCAAACATGGGGGGGGGTGACAATCCTTCGCGGCCAGCCCTAAAATCGCTCCTGGTCTCTTTCCCTCTTACGCCCCAAAACCCTCAAAATTGATTGGCTAACAGAAATTGTATAACAGACATATTTCTTTGTGATTACTTCTCTGAATATATTTTTTGTGAATACCGCATCTGTAATTTTTAACAGAAATTTTACTTCGTCAGTAACTCTTTAAAATCGACATTCTTTGTGAATACTGCGTCTGTTTTTTTTTTTCAAATTATTTCCATATTTTTGTGGGCCAAACAATTGTGTATGACTGTTTGAGGCCCACTGTTTTCTAAAGTGAAATGGCTCCTTTTCAAAGATCCTGAGTTTTCCTCTTGGATTTCTCCAGCCGAATTCTCCCTCTCATCGTCTTGGGGAAGATAACCCAGTTTGGACTCGTGCTTCCTAAATGCAAACCGATAGCTCCTCTTTTGTGGGTCTTAGTATCGCATCTTCCGCCCCCCCCCCCCCCTCCGCTTTACTGTGTTATGGGAAGTGAGAAGCCCCCAACAACAAAACCCGTTGGTTTCTAAGTAATACATACTTACAGACAAAGGCAAAACAAGTTGCGTTCACTTTCTGACATTCCCGGGAATAAAAACAATCCTTGTACCCTGGACTTGGATTTCAAATTATAGTTATTGACGTTCGAGGGAACCCTAATCCGTTTTTTGTTTAATTGTTAAAATTGTTTATTCTTAATCCCATCATAACTACTAATATGTTTGCGTTGTTTTCATGAGTGCATACGTTGCGAAGCCAAACCATTTTTCTTAATGGTGTTAGAGCATCGACACACGGGTGTACTAATACATTTGAAATTATTTTTTATTTTTTACCTTTTTAGCTTAATAGAAAAAATTGAAGAAGTTTATTTCCATTTTAACATTTCCAACACACCCACCCCTTTTCGTTACCGAGGGATCACCTTTTCGGTAATCTGGTAGCTAGATTTTTCAGCCAATCAGCCGGATTATTATATTTGCTTTTTAGCTGTGGTAGTTTGGTGTGTGAAGTTGCGAATTTAATAGCCCCCCCCCCCTCCCTTCCCAACTTTGCCAGAAACTATCATACGTGATACCCACCGCTTACGTGAAAAGTTGCGCCCCTAACACACAAAAATAAGAATGTCTGTGTCATCGCTTTAGCGGTTTAGTACGACTTTAATCTGTAATTAAAGTGGTGTTATTGAATAAAATGTTACTTGGTTAAAACAAAAATCAACCGTACAGTTAAACTTGTTCTCTTTCTAACAAGATTTGATTGGGCTTGTTGTCGTGAATTCATGGGTTTCAGTTTTTAGTTATTCACGTCACCCCCCCCCCCCCCCCTCTTTAGTCTCTGGTTGCAAAGATCCGACAAGAGTATAGCCTACATTCACTTGTCTCACTAGGCTGATAGTAGGCAAAGGTTCTATGACGTAGGTTTACATCTTGCTAATAAATCACAAGACTGATTAGCTAAGCGCTTCACGAAGAAGTCGCCAAGTACAATTCTAAAACTGCCTTTTTTTCTCTTACGCGTTGTTAAAATTAAGAATTCAAACGCCGTCTAGCTGACCTTTTACCTTGACTGATCGTGACTGCGCTATAACCTTAAAGCTTATCATCCTCCTCCATGAGCTGTCCGCTACCTCGGCCTACGAGCTCTGTCTTTACATGTCGTGTCAATACATAAAAGGCTTTCTGATCTGGATAGGATAGGGATGGGGTATGGGATGAGCGAGGGGGCCTAAGGCAGAGCTGAAGGGGGTGGGGTGCCGCCGCCGTAGTAGAAAATACTGTATAACGCAGATTTGCAGTGGTCGCAGTCGCAGTTACATGTACGTCAAAATCAACTAGGACCAAGTTAAGAAAACATGTGGAGTAGGATTAAACAATGCTTTAACAATGATAAAAAGCAACAATGTCTTTTCCTTAAGGGGGTGAAGAAGTATCTTACAAAAAAACCCAGTAAGGGTAAAGGCACCCATCAAGGTTTCGCCATGGAAAGTAGTGATATCACAGCCAAAATGGCTACCACCAACTTTGTGGTCAAAACCGTGATCACACAAACATTACTGACAATCACAGAGGCGGCAGTTAAGATTGAGTGATCAGGGTTGGGACGGAAAACTTGGTGGCAACTATTTTGGCTGTGATATCGCTACTTTTTATAGTGAAAACTTGATGGGTCCCTTTACCATTATGGGGGTTTTGTATGATGTAACCTTTTGTGGTTGTTTTGTGGTTTTGCTTTATGTAAGCAAATTACATGATAATCAGCTAGGATCCGATTGAGAAAGCATTTGGTATAGTAGGATCAAACAAAACTTTAACAATGTTAAAAAGCAACAATGACTTTTCCCTAAAGGGATAAAAAATTATCACACAAAAACTCCATAAGGGTAAAGGAACCCATCAAGTTTTCGCCATAGAAAATAGTGATATCACAGCCAAAATGGCTTTCAAGTTTGCGGTCGAAACCGTGATCACGCAGCCTAACTGACAATCATCGAGGTGGTAGTTAAGACTGAGTGGTCAGGGTTGGGACAGAAAACTTGGTGGCCGCCATTTTGGGTGTGATATCACTGCTTTCTATGGCGAAAACTTGATGGGTCCCTTTACCTTTATGGGTTTTTTTTATGGTATTATCCCTTGTGGTTGTTTTGTGGTGTTGCATTATGTAATTATTAATAATAGTAAACTTAATTATAGCACTTGAAAGTACAGGTGATCAACACAATGCGGGGATACAAAAATGACTGTGCCACAAATAGGCCAGTAAATCCGTAAGTAAACCCACCACAAATTGCAACAAAAGGTTTTATGGTTGTTCCTAACTGGAAAAAGCGTGCTGAATTCAAAAAAATTGTTATCCAAGCTATCTGCTGCCGTTTTCCTGGAATAAAATAGGCTTAATTTGAATATTATAGTTAAAAAATGCATGTAATACATATATGGAAATACGAAGGAAATTGTAGTGTACCTTACATTGTGAGGGCAGTTTTTAGCTGGCACCTACTCAAAAGGATGTGCACTTTAAAATTCTGAAGGGTGCCAGGCTGTAAACCTTGAGCATTAAAGATGGCGCAAAATGGCACCCAACTATTACTCAATTTGTTGCCATTTGGCCTATTATGCAAGAACCATTAGTGTTACACAAATGCAGTTTGTATATTCGTTGTTTATATCTAAGGGTTAGAATGTCTTCTTTGAATCAAGGGTGATGAAAAGGGTTTACCACTATTAGGGACCGAGCCAAGCCAGTTTTACTAGGGGCCGGTATCACAATTACCGTTTGATTTTTCGCTGATTTTCAACTTTAAAGCACTCTGGTGACGGTGATAATTTAGTTGAATGACTCCAATTAGATTTATTCGAAAGATGGGAATATCTTCTTTGATTCAAGGGCAACGAAAATGGTCTACCACTATCAGGGACCGAGCCACGCCTGTTTTACTAGGGGCTGGTATCTCAATTACTGTTCAATTTGTTTGCTCATTTTCAACTTTAAACTGCGCTTGTGACGGTGATAATTTAATTAAATGACTCCAATTAGATTTATTCGAAAGATGGGAATATCTTATTAGATTCAAGGGCAAAGAAAAGGGTCTAACACTATCGGGGACCGAGCCACGCCTGTTTTACTAAGGGCTGGTATCTCAATTACTGTTCAATTTTTTGCTCAATTTCAACTTTAAACTGCTCTTGTGACGGATATAATATAGATGAATGACTCCAATTAGGCTTATTCGGAAGATGAAAATATTTTCTTTGAATCAAGGCCAATTAAAAGAGTCTACCACTGTTAGGGATTTTGCCACGCCCGTTTTACTAGTGGCTGGTATCACAGTAGTCCAGAAGCCGGCACAAAAACCCAAAAGAATAGTCTGCACAAAATAGTTTTGCGTAGAGATGTTTTACAATATATCCGTCTTCTAAAACATAATGATGCCACCTTGGCACCCTTGGTTAATTCAAGATGGCGTCCAAAATTGGCGACGAAGGATTTTGCTTCTAGAGTCTAAACCGTTCATCCGATTGAAAATTAACCCGTTTCCAATTATGTTTAGAATAAAATTTCCTTCAAAAAAGGTTCTATTCATATTTTTGGTAAAATTAATTCTTCTTGCCGAAATTCGTTATTTAAGTTATTTTAGCTAGTTACATATACAATTCCTGACTTTAAACAGCTGCAGTACCCGTTCTAATTCGGATAAAAGATGAAAGATGAAGATGTATATTTTCCAACAAGGGTCATTAAAGCGATTTATATTAATTAGGAGCTAAGCTATACGACAGTATACACCTTGTAGCACTGTGCTTTTCACTCTATCTTACCACATGTTCCATCTTCTATTGTACCCCGTTCTAATTTGGATTAATGGACGTGATCAGGCTTAGATGAAAGACGAAGATGAATATTTCCCACAAGGGTAATTTTCCAACAAGGGCAGTTATTAAAACAATTTATGTTCATTAGATGCTAAGCTACGGCACTTTAAAAACGAAACTTGGCAAAATATCGTAAAATGCACACTAGAAAACTATCGTAGCTTAGCGCGTAATTGATATAAACAGGAGGAAATGAAAGATAGGAGTAGACAACTCTAACTCATAATAGAACTAAATACAGATGGAAACCTATTTACAGTGCCTTTTGGGCTTATATGTCAGACTGACTGAGCGGGAAATCGAACCCAGGACCTTTGAAATCAAAGACCAAGGTCCTAACGCTGAGCCAGCTTTCATTTCCTCCTATTTATATCAATTCGGATCTAAGCAACGATAGTTTTTCTACTGTAACGCTGTGCATTTTACGATATTTTGCCACAAGTTCCATTTTTAAAGTGCCGTAGCTTAGCGTCTAATTAACATAAATCGTTTTAATTGCCCTTGTTGGAAAATTACCCTTGTGGGAAAATATACATCTCAGTTCATCTTTCATCTAAGCCTGATCGCGTCCAAATGGCAACGTAAATAGGTTTGCATCTGTATTTAGTTAATTCTTGTGAGCCTTTGGCTTTCCCGTCTTTAATCATACATAGAATCCGGCACTTGTCGTTTTGGAATGGGGCTTCACCACAACACGTAAACTGCAGCCTAAGCGAAAATAACAGATTTTCTTGTCAATTCTGTGGATTATTTTAGTTTAATGCACGGTGGTGACGTCACGCCAACACATCCCAATGCTAAAAGTGTAGCCGTTATATACGGTTAATCTGAAAACCCACACACGTGACCGTGGGTTAACTTTTTCCGCGCTCTACACAACCACTGCTCTACCATGTGACATACTTTGCAAAACTACCGTACACAACACAAATTCAACCAACATAAATAAGCACATTTGCAACTGCGACATTTATCGTACTAACACGAAAAAAATAAACCTCGCGTAGGCTACTATGCTAGGACCCCACCCATGATCCGCCAACCTTTCTCTCCGACAGTACTAAAACTAGGCTACCGACACTTGTAAACACACCTAAATACACCTAAAAACATACGATACTCAAGCGAACAGCACATTTGTAACCTGGCGACAATTTACGCACTAACACGAAAAAAAAAACCTCGCGTACGATGCTAGCCCCCTCCCCACCCCCATCCAAGAATGAATGGTCCAAGCCGAATCCGACAACCTTTCGTTCCGACGGTACGAAAACTAGCCTACTGACACTTTCTAAATACACCTAAAAACCTACGAGACTCAAGCGAATAGCGCATTTTATACGCTATATCTTATTTATCCTAATTAAGTAGAAAAAATACGGTTTTACCTTAAACACAAACGTCGGTGACTGGGACTGGATATAGGGACGTCCTCGCGTACATGAGACTTTCGCAGACAAGAGGTTTAAACCGGAAGTTTGAGTTCAGGAATTTACGCCATAATTCACAAATAAAATTTTGAAATAATTTTTTTTTAATCTCAAATAACTAGATATGTTGGCTCGACGTCACACCTTAGCATTAAAACACATATATCCGTAAAGTAGACCCGGTTATCCAGAAATAATTGATCGTCTGCTTGAAAGGAAACAGTCCAAAGATCGAGGGGTAGCAAACACGAAACCGCGCGAGTTCGATTTTGCTACCCCTCGATCTTTGGACTGTTTCCTTTCAAGCAGACGATCAATTATTTCTGGATAACCGGGTCTACTTTACGGATATCTATTACTTATATGCTTTAGAAATTAAGTTACATGCTTGATTTTGGTTTATATGCTTGAGTTTACGCAGATTAGTTTGTTTACATTTGGTTTAAAGTGGGCCAGTGTCGTACAGCAGGTTCGTAAGTTCCAACGAAACGCAATTTTCGTTCTTCGAACCAGCTCACTCGACTTCCAACCAATCAGAAGGCGATATCGCTTTAACCAATCAGAGAGCGGAACACATTAGCCTTTTAGGGGGAAAACTGACGTTGCAGATGCAAGACCAACTGAGATAGCTGCGTTCCACTATAGTGAGCGAGGAACGCAGCTTCATTCCCAGTTTGCCTTGAGCAGACGACGCTCGCAATCTGCCGTCAACGTTTGGAAAGTGAACGGCAGTTTTTTTTTTCCAGTTTCAATTCGCATATTCAATCCCAGTTTGCCTTGAGCAGACGACGCTCGATATTTGTTCTTACCGTTAGGAAAGTGATCGGCGTTTTTTTCCTTCTGAAGACTGCTTAGACACGCGTATAAACAATCTCCCCCCAACCCCCACCAGATGAAAGCTTGATGGACAGGAGATGGCTTACCGGTTGTGGCCATACCCAAGAATTGTAAATAAAAGGAGGGAAGTAAAACGATGTGGGAAGCTAAGAATAGACAGTCACTTTTTGTTTCCAGATCTTTGACTAGTGATTTTCTCTTTTCGCGTAACAAATTAACAGTCAAACTTAAGGCTTTCATACTTATAGCAGAGGGAAATCCATTGTTTTTGACATTTGTTTTTAATTGTGAATGGTAATGCAAGCTTTTCCATTAATTAGTGTTACTCAGAAACAGAACCAACTACTTTTCTTTGTGATTTTTTCTTATTTAGGCAAACCACGGGGTCATTCCGGGTCACAGGATCAGTGGGTCTCTCGGTCAAAAAGTCGGTATACTGGTCCAGCATACCCACCTATCTTTATTTTTATGGTTTTATTTATTAAATATTATTTATTAAATTTAGGAATGGTGTGAAGTATTTTGAAACTAGCTTATGTTAGGGTTAAATTTGAGCCAAAATGTTTTGCAGCAAGCATGAAACCCCAAAAGGTCCGTGTATAAATAATTTTTAAAAGTACACAAGTTAACGTATTAACATTGAGATTGTGGTTCTTCCAGTATGCAAATATGCATCCTGAGGCAAGTACTGACAACTTAATTTCTGTCAACTTCCAACTCTCCACTCAATTAATTGTGCCAAGTCGAGTGGCAACACTTCAACATAGATTCCATTTTGTTTCGTTTGAGATGGGATTTGTATTACAGAAGTAGGTTCGCCCAACGTATACGTCAGATGATTTTCAGCTTGTTGAGTAGTCAACATGACATTAGCTGGGCCTTCTTTGGAGGGCTAAGGTCATGTGACCTTTGGCCACCATATTTGGTCTGCGAAACTACAATGTTAAGACAACGAGTTTCCAAGGGGAGGAAGGTCGGTGTGCAGAAATTGTGTATAACATTATGTTTGACTGCCTGAAAAGAGACATTTCTTTAAATCAGTCATAGGCTTATTAATTTTACTAGTGAAACTGGAACTTAGACGCAGGAATGCATGTAAGATTTAGAAAAGAATTTTAACGAATTTGTTTTGCTTTATAGTATTAAGCTTTATTTTGATAAGTGTTGCAAAGGAAAGGCTCACAGAGAAAAATTGTTTAGTTTGTAATACTTATTTGTTTATTTATGTTTATTAAATTTTGGAAGGAAATCTACCCACAGTGGTGTTTCTACTGTAGTATCAAATGTGTTTTGAGGGGGAACTGTGTTTAGAAGAATACAAGGAGGAACTGGAGATATTGGAGGGGCCTACTAATAAATACGGGGAAAAATACGAACCGGAAAGGTTTCCATGAATGTCCAATAGGCTAAAAAAAAATTACTTGGAAAGCTGTAAGTGATGGGGATTACAAATGGGTCCAAATAATAGTTTTTTTTCTCTACCTAATTAGATTACAGGTAAAACTGGCTGCTAACATTATGCAAGCTAGTCGGAATGGGCAAATAGGGGCTCCTACCCCCAAACCTCCCCAAAGTGCTGAAATTTTTCAAACTTGGTCACATTGGTGAACAGGGGCTAAAAACCAACATTGCGTTGGTTAGTGGATCCTAAATCAACTACTAACATTGTATGGGGAGTG
>JAHWFP010107428.1:39065-80581 GCA_023313725.1 Lithobius niger
CCAAACATCCTCTAAGCAGCCACCCCGGGCCCGGTTTGTCTGGATGTCCCTTCACCTCTTTCGGACTAGTGCTTGCGACGGGTGTTAAACCTGCCCGCCATACACACCGTAGGCGCACTCGCAAACCGTAGTGTTGAGGTTGCTAGTGTTCAAGACGGACAAAAAACCCTCCGCCACGCAGACCCTTGGCACACTAGCAAACCGTGATCTTGGGTTCCCTTTTAGTCGCCTCCTACGACACACAGGGGTATGGTGGGCTTATTCTACCCCCAGCCCACAGGGGGAGATTAGGTTAGGTTGGATTAGGTTAGGTTGGATTAGGTTAGGTTGCATTAGGTTAGGTTGGATTAGGTTAGGTTGGATTAGGTTAGGTTGGATTAGGTTAGGTTGGGTCGGGTTGGGATTAAACGGTTTTTTTTTCTGTACGCAGCTGGGCTACATGGAGAGCTATTTAACGCGTTTTACTGAACTGTTTACGAAAAAAATTATGCATCCGGGCCTTTGTTGTAGTGACGTCATCTTAGGTCGAACATCAGGCTACGATTTCCCGGATCGTGCTTGTCCTGAACGTAAGTGAAGTAAAATATTACTCAAAGGCATCATTGATTATTCCCTGTTAAAATGAGTGCCACCGAGCAAAAAGAGCAAAAGTCGAGTACTTATCGTGCGCCAGTCGGTTTGATGACGATTACAACATAACAAAAATGGAGAAATACGAAATAGTTATTTAATTGATTATTGGTAGATGAATTCAATTTAACTCAACTTAGTTCTTTTTACGTTTACAGCTGTTCAAAAAGTATAAAGGATAGTTAACAGACAAGTGTTTTTTTTTTTGCTGGACTAGAATGTCTCTTTGGTTTAAAGAAAAAAATTCAGGCGTATTTACATCACGAATATCAATAAACACAAACAATAAGACTATAACTACCAACATTTCCTACAAAGCATCAGAAAGGTTTAAAAAAATAGCTATTTAGTTATCAAAAACTGAAAGATTTAGAGTACTAATTTCTTTATACGTATATTGCAGTCAGCAAAACTGATTTTATGATAACGTTTCCAACGACACCTTACAATACCAGAAAATACACAAAATAGCAAAAATGTGTCAGCTTCCAGGGATCTACCGCGGACCCCTCTGGGGAAGATCTCTGCCATTGGTTTCTCCCTCTACACCACTCGGCTAAAATGCTAGCGTTGCCCCCTCAGTACGAAACCCGAGTTACATTGCATATCATTGCTACAGTGTAAACAATAACTGTTCGCTTGGAATATGCTACTACCGTCTGCATAAAGAGTTTCGTCTTTGTTGGCTTCGTTGATAAGCAAAATTCAACAAAAACAATGGCGTCAAGAGTAAAAAGGCTGCTAATCGTCTTACGACAACAGGGTATTGTGACGCAAGGTGAGATTGATGCAGGTGTTGTGTCGGATGAAACTTTCGAGTTGGTGAAGAAGAAAGCAGCGGAAGTTGGAGTGGACGAACTTGATGTGTTGCTGTATGGTGTAACGAGTCGTAACGTAACATTGGATAATGCAGTTTGGCCCATGGAAACGGAGTCCATTGCGGCAGTTCCCAACAATGTAACGCTCGGAAGAGTTAACAATGGAGTGTACGAACGTGCCAGTTCTGTTGCAGCTTCGGTTGTTGACTCTGTAGTGGGCGAAATGTTGTGTCGTCTACTGGTGGAAAACTCAAACGAAACATATGCTGCTGTAATATCTACACAAAGAGGTGTCACTAACAAGGGTAAAACTGAAGAGGTGCTGGCGGATTTTGATTATGAATTGGACCAAAATGATAATCGTGACTTTAAGTGGTTGCAGAAGTTGTACAAGGGTGGGCTGGCAAATGTGAAGATGGATACCTCCCTAGTGATAATTGCGGATCAACGAGGTAGGCCGTTTGGGGTGAGTCATGTTAGAGATGCATTAGAGAACTTGATTAGTATGGAGGATGTTTATGCCATATGCACGCTTAGGGCGAATAACATTTTCCAGGTGGGCTTCAGAAATTTCGAGGCAAAACTGAAAGTGAAAAGGGCGGGGGAGCTCTTTCTTAATGACTATAAGTCCCGCATTTTTGACCTCCAAGAACGAACAATTAAGGCTACACTGGCTACCTATGGAAATTACAGAACAAGAAATCGGTGGTGCTTAGGTAATTATGGAAGGTTGTTAAACCATAAGTATGAATTGTTGCCAGTCCGTGGTGTTGACCACTGCTTTTCAGGAGTAAGAAGTATCTGTTTGAAGTTGAAAGATGAAGTTGCGTTGCATGATGTCCCAAACATTGTCGGCATTAGGGGGATCCCAACCTTGCTGGCTGTTGCAGATAGGCCGCCAAGGTGCCTCCGTTGTGGCTGGCGAGGTCACGTTAAAAAATATTGTTCCAATCTTGAATGTTTGGTCTGTGGAGGCTATGTGCAAAGGTCCGCCCCTAGCGTACACTTGGTGGGGAAGGTCGCCGGACCAGTTGGGATTGGTGTGGATCCAGTGTCTGCCAAAAGGCCGCTACGTGCTGCTACTCCTCTGCCTCCCCCTTCCCCTCCCGTTCCACCTCCCCCTCACGCTCCCCTCCTCCCACCCCACCCCCTCCCTTCATGCTCGTCAGGGGAGCCTTGTAAAGATCAGGGAGACGAAGAGGTACTGCCAGTTGTTGTTTGTGATCAGGACCGCAGTCGAGCTGCAAGTGACTGGATTGCACGAGTACCGTGAAGGCGGAAAGCAGTTAGTAAGCAGCAAAGCCCAGAAAGTTCCCCCTCATCTAGTAAGTTGATTGCTACAGGCCATAGATTTGCTCCTTTGGCTGGCCTGCCTTCAGATGGACAGGAGATTCCTACTGCTATTGTGGAAGTGGAAGTGCCAATGTGTCCTGATGAGTGTTGCGATATAAGTGCAGATGTGAGTGAAGTAGTAGGTTCTGGAAAGTGTGCAGGTGCAAGTTTGGTCTCTGTTGATCACCATTATGCTCACCTGCCCAGTGCTCCGGTTGTGAGTAATGTAGTGGTTGGAGAGCTTGTACCATCTGTGGTAGTGTGTGAGCCGCCCGTTGAAATTGAAGTGCTTCAGGTAGTCAACCAATTGGACCCCGGTGGTAATGGAGAACCAGGCTGAGTTCAGGATCTGTGTTTGAAATGTACACGGGGTAGCCTCGAGGTTGGAGGAGATTGACAAGCTGGGGAAAGTGTCTGATATTTTTAGGTCTAGTAGAGACCAGGCTCCCTGGAGGTGTTACGCCTGTACTGCGAGGCTTTAGTGGTGTCGCCGGCACGGGCTGCTCGGGTGTCAGAGTGTTTATTAGGGAAGAGGTTCCTTTTGCCTTGGCACCGCATCTGGTTTGCCCAGGTATTGACGCGTGTGTTGTGTGTATTTGGTGGGGGAATGTTTGGGTGACGGTCGGGTTTGTTCATATAGTTGGGAGGGTTCTGGAAAGGGACTGGTATGCTTGGGTAGGGTCCCTGTCGCGACCGCTTGTTTTGGGGGGCGATTTTAATGCCCATCATTGGCTCTGGGGTAGTTCTCGCTGTAATGCCCGTGGTGCCATGGTGGCGAACTCCCTGGATACTCTGGATTTGGAGGTGGTCCATGATGGGACCCCAGCTTTTATTAGGTGCCACAACGGTGTGGTTCAGGAGTCTGTTCTAGACCTGTTTCTGTGTTTCCCAGTCATTGCACATTGGTTTTCTTTCGAGGTCTCACAGGACTTAAGGGGGAGCGATCATTTTCCCATTGCTCTCTCCTATCTCAGGGGTGGGATATATTGTCAGCAGAAACATCAAGCTGGCCGCACTGTGATCGGGTCAGGCCAGTTTTGCCCTTGGTTAGCTCGTTGGTTTGGGTACAGAAGACCCATGAACCGGCCCAGTGGTGCTGCAATAAAGCCTGCTTGGTGGACCAGTAAGTGCACAATGGCTGTCCGTGATCGCCGGCATGTATGGCAGAGGTTTAGGAGGGTGCAGTCAGGTGAGCGGTGGTATGAGTTCGTTGGGATTTCTGCAGAATCTAGGTTTATTTTGCGCCAAGAAAAGGCCCTTTTCGGGAAGCGGCTGTGTGAGGAAATTTCCAATGGTCTTCCTCCATCCAAAGTGTGGGGGTTGTTGCGGCCCCGTGACATGCGGCCAAAAGCAGTCTCGTGGGTCCTTGGTGACTCTGGTCAGGTGTTGCAAGGTCAACAGATGGCTGAGGCTTTTAATTTTAATTTTTCAACGGTGTATGATTCGCACAAGGGCTCTCCCCCACTTCCCTTGGTTTCGTGGTGTGACCAACAATGTACGGATTGTCCACTTACCATGTCGGAGTTGGAGATAGCGCTTGAGAAATGCCGCACGCAGGGTGCACCAGGGATTGATGGGGTCACCTATCGCGATCTTAAGTCATTGGGTCAGTAGGGTCTTACTGAGCTCCTGGGCTGTTTGCAAGGGATTTTTGCAGGTGATGAGGTTCCCCCATTCTGGTTATTCATGATTTTGTCTCCTGTTCTTGGCAGAGGCAAGGAACGGACGAGTGTGAAGAGTTACAGGCCTATAGCTTTGCTCTGTTGCGTCAGAAAACTCTACGAGAGGATGTTGAACCGCAGGTTGGTCTGGGTGTTGGAGCGAAGCGCGGGGTTATATGGTGCGCAATACGGCTTTAGGAATAACAGGTCTGCACAGGACGCAGTTCTGTAGCTAGAGTCGGGCATTAGGGAGGCCTGGATTGGCGGGGGAGTTGCTGCCATGGTTTTTCTGGACATACGCGCCGCATATGATATGGTAGACAAAGACTGGGTGGAGTATGCCCTGCATGGTTTTGGTGTTAGTGGTACACTTGCTAGGGCTATCATGGCTCTTCTGGCCAGTCGCAAGTTTGCCACCAGGGTTGGGGGCTGTTGGTCCGGGGTTAGGTCCACTGCCAGAGGCCTCCCTCAAGGGAGCTGCCTCAGCCCAACTCTGTTTGCAGTGGCTATCAACAGTGTCCTCACGGCTATGAGCGAGGGCTAATGTGGTGGCCTATGCGGACGATGTTGCCGTCTGGGTGGCTGGTGGAGATGTCCCAGCGCTTCTAGCCACTCTGGAGTCTGTTGTGGCGGAGGGTGCTGACCTCTTGGCAACTAGGGGCTTGTCCATTTCGGCAGCAAAAACAGAACTGGTGATTTTCTCTAGGGGTCCTTTAATCCAGGGCTGGTGACAATTGGTGGAATGAGCATTCAGGCGACTGAGTATGTACGGTACCTGGGTTTTCGCCTTGACCATCAGCTCTTGTTGCGTGAAGATGCGGCTATGGTTAGAGACAGTATATCTAGACAGTAATATTTAGCCACTGCCCTAAGTACTTCTTAGGGCAGTGGCTTCGAATCGTCTCGTAGCCAGGCGCTCTGTGGTCACTTCGCTTTACAGGTCGTATGTTCGGGCCTGTGCTGATTTTCATCTGCCATTGCTCGGCGGCTCGAAGCGAGCAGTCAGCACTGTCCAGGTAGCTTTGAACAGTTGCTTGCGCATTGTGACCGGCTGCCTGCCGTCTACCCCAATCCTGGCCTTGCATATTGAGGCTGGGGAGGTGCCGGTGCGTCTTCGGGCCCGGTCCCTGTTGGCCTCCCTGTGTCTGAGGGCGATCGCCAGGGGCAGAGGAGACCCTTTGGCCCGGGTTATTAGGGACTATACTGCACTTGGTCCGGTTGCTCGTGAGCTTCTTGGAAATCCAGGTTTGGGTGCCACGTTGCTCTTGGAGCATGATGTGGTAAGGGCCCCTTGCCAGTTCTGTGTGTCTTTCTCAGCACCGTGGATATGGTGCCAGGGATTGGGTAGTCTCTGTAGGGTGGGAGATGGTGTGATTAGTAGGGGTTCGGCGGATATCTACTGCGATGCATCTTTCCATCGGGATTCGTGGTTAGGTGGTGTTGGGATTTTCGTGGAGGACCTGCACCTTGAATACGAATATTGTTTGCCTTTTGTACCATCCGCATTCATTGGGGAACTGGTTGCCATCTCTGTCGCTGTGGATTTTGGCCTCTCTCTTCGCTTGCCCCAGTTCCGGATTCTTTCAGACTCTGCGGCAGGCATTGGGTTTTTGCGGCGTTCCTTCCAGGCCATGGATGTTGTGCATCCCATTGTAGCTGAGGTTGGATGGAAATTGTTTGGGGCGCTGCAATCGGGGGTTGTGGTTACCTTACACTGGATTCAGGGTCATGCTGGCTGCTTCGGAAACGAGCTAGCTGACGAGCTGGCTCGCTCGGGGTGTATTTCACGGGTAAACCCAGTGGTTGTATCCGTGGTGCCAAAGGACCTACGTCCTGTTCTTGCTTCGTCTGCTCTTGGTTGTTGGCAGATTGAATGGGATGCTGGGCTGACTGGCAGGGAGTTGTACGGTTTGCATGCTACAGTCGCGGTGCCAGTTGTGCTTGGCAGGCCATCACGTCGAGATGCCGGGCTAATATCATGTTTGCGCACGGGTCATGTCATGTTGAGGTCGCACGAATTTAGATTGGGGTGGTGCGCAACGAGTATTTGTGCCTGCGGGATGGAGGAAGAGACCGTGGAGCACTTCTTGTTGAGGTGCCCCCTCTGGGACAGGGGCCAAGAGTTGCATGATGGGAGTCTTCGGGAGGTTCTTGGTGTCCTCCCTGTCAATCGTCAGGTGTCACGGTTTCTTAGGGCGGTCATCCGCTTTTGTCGTGCAACGGGGCGGTTCGGTTAGAGGTCGCTGTCACTCCAGGGAGTCTGGCGTCACCAGGAATGGTTTTTTTTTTTTTTGGTTTATTTTTTGTCTGTGATGCGTAGTGAGTTAAGGGCTGTATGTTGAACCAGGTTGTTCTTGCTTTGTGGGTAGATTGTGGGTTGGTTGCTGGCTTAGGGTAACTTAGGTTAAGTTAGCGTAGGCTGAGCGTTCGGTATTTTGTAGTCCAACTAGGCTCAAGTAAGAATAAAGAAAGAAAGAAAGCAAAATGAAAGACCATTGTTGCGCATTTAGCGCAGGTGAACCACTGTTACTTCGGTAAATGAACACGAATTACTAAAAACAATTTTAACCACTCCATCATACCAATGATTCTTAGCGGTTCACTAGCACATGCTTAATCGGGATGAATTCGTTAACCTAAAATTTCGTTAAAAGCAATTAGTTAATGTTTCTGAATTTAAGTTCTGTCGTATTCGTCAAGGGTACTTGATTTCTTATGGGTAAAACCAAAATAAAGCCACCAAGTTTCTAAAAAATGTCAGCCTTAGAAAGCAGTGAGACCATTAACTCAAGGAAAAGCCGGCACGGTGAGCCCTACCAATTAACGTGGTACGTTGCACTTTAATACAGTCGATTTGCTTTTCGTTTATGATTTACAAATTTAAGATGTAAAGCCAGGCGAGATAAAAAATATACTCAAATACGAGAGACTGCACAAACGTTAATTTTAAAGCCGTGGGATTAATTGTAACGTACTAATTTCAACCAATGTACAATTTCAACAGCAGTGTAGTACTACGTAATTAGTCATACTTTAACAATGGTATTTTTTTTTGAGGGGGGACTTTAACAATAGTAGTGATTCTGTGGGCCCAAGTAAATTGTATCATATCAAAAACGAAAACTGGTAAAAGGGGCCGCCAAGTTCCTAATGGTTCGGCCCTTCAAAGGAGTGATATCAACACACCAAAACATTCGCCAAGTTAATCGCACTGCTTAATAGTTCGAAGGTTAAATGAAAACTAGAACATTGCTACTTTCGGTAGCAATGTTTAAGTTTTCATTTAACGTCCAAGGTATTATTCGGCGCGATTAAGTTGGCGAATGTTTTGTTCGGAACTTGTCGGCTCCTTTTACCAGTTTTGGTTTTTGGTATGATATCAGTCCTTTTTTTTTAAATTGTGTTTTTACTCAACTCCACTACCGTGCAGATTTGTAATAAAGTGCCACGTCAACAAAAAATTGGTTTTCAACACATTGATACTACCTTTTGCCTATAGGCCGAACCATTCTCAGTTTAGTCACCTCTTTATTATGGTTTTTGGTTTTGTTTGTTAATTTTGTTGTAATTTATTTTATTTAGTTAGTTTTTGTGTGTTCATATGACTCCTTTGAAGGGCCGAATCACTCTCAACTTGGTGGCCTCTTTCCCAGTTTTTGGCTTTGTTTATTTTGCTTTGTTTTTAGAGTTAGTTTATTTTTCGTGAATTGGACGGGAATACAATTTCTTTGGCAACGTTGTTTAGATTTATCGTGATACACTAGGGATCTGTCACCTCTGTGTAAGGAAAATTGGAAATAAGCCAACAGCGAAGAACATTCGCTGTTGGCTTATTTACAATTTTCCTTAATATTATTTTCAGCGATTTATTTCTAGTTATTTTACCTCTGTGTAAGGCTGGGAAGGAAGACCTCCTGGCTTTTTTTCGAGCCGTTTGTTTTCAGGGACCACCACCGCCACGTTGGCTGTTCTCTATTCTGACGCCTGTTTTGGGTCGGTGCAAGCCACGGTCGACGATGACGAGTTATCGTCCGATTGCCCTTTTGTCCTGCGTCTGGAAGGTTTATGAACGGCTGCTGGTCAGGCGACTTGAATGGGAACTTGAGGCCTCTGGCCGGCTTTTCCCAGCGCAGTTCGGTTTCCGGAGTAAGTGTGGGGCGCAGGATCATATCCTTTACCTGGATTCCAACATCCGTAGTGCATGGGTGGTTGGTGAATTTGTTGTAGGCGCCTTTCTCGACATTAAAGCGGCATACGACATGGTCGATGTCCAATGGGGTGATTTTGCTCTTCATGAGCTGGGAGTAGGCTCGCAACTTACACGTGCTATTATGGCTTTGCTTGGTGAGAGTACCTACGCAACAAGGGTGAACGGGCATTGGTCAGAGACGCGGTCTACAGATATAGGCCTCCCTCAGTTTAGTTGCCTCAGTCCGATCTTGTTTGTAGTAGTGCTAAATACCGTTTTGGTGAGTTTGAACGCATCGGCTAGGGTTGTTGCATACGTAGATGATTGCAAAAACCGGTAAACGGCGTAGACTGTGATAATATTCAGACGTATTATATCACTTGAAAACACTTATATCGCCTCCAAGAATGTTTAAACAACAGTTCACCTACATTTTCGAGGAAGAAAACACCGTTCCTCTTCTTCAGAAGCCCACACCCCAGCAGAGAACGTTCGTTCGATGTACGCTTACTCCATGTTACACTTTAAATCTTCGCGCACGTGCTGCCGACCACTGATCTCGATGTTATTCACCAGAGGGCAGCTTGACGACTGCTGTCAAATTCTACTTCGTGTCTAGTTTGGTAATTAGAGGCAATGCGACAAGCTCTTTAATTTGGTCGTGGGAAGGGCCAGTAAGGCTAATGAGAGGTACTCGTCGACGAGCAAATCTTTTAATTGTAAGGGATTCAGGCGCCTGGAGGTGTGCTCCAAGTTTGGTGTTGGAGTGGAGGAGCATTGACGCCTGGTCCCAAGCAATATTGTGGTTGGTCTTGCGATGATGTTGCGCAATCCCATTCAATTTTTCTTCTCGTCGGGTGTCTCCCACATGCTCCTTGAGTCGTAATTCCAGACGCCGTTTCTTTTCTCCGATGTAAGTGGCATTGCAGTCCAGGCACGGCACCAGATAGACCACTTTTTGGAGATTGCGCACATCAGGTGGTGGTAAGCACACAATATCGGTCGGCATCACAGAGGGGGGAGGGGGGGACTGGACGGTGGGGGTGCTCAATTCTTTGACTTGCTTCGGGTTGGGTAGCGGTGGGAGGCACAGAGGATACGAGGGGAAGAGCGGGAGGAGGGGAGGGAGGAAGGTGGTGAAGCAGCAGCAGCAGGTGCAGATTTGGAGCACAGCAACTTTTTTATATGCCTGCACTGGACTCCATTTTTGGCAAGAATGTTGTGGATGGAATCACTCACACTGGGAAGATAGGTAACGCATTCGACAGGAGAACTATACAATATATAGCCATTCGTTGTTGAATTCTCGCTTTGGCTCGGCCCCAAGCAGTCTTGGACCAACCTCGCAGGAAATCCTCGTTCAAGGGCTTGGCGTCACGCAGGAAGACTTCCGCTACGAGGTAGGAAGAAGAGTGTTCAATGATGCGAGTAGGCTCATTCTTCAACAGAGCCTTGAGGAGGGGTCTCGGGTGGGCCGACTTAATGTTAATCCCTCTGCCAGTGTGGGAACGCTTGGAGAAAGGAGGACGCTGACGGCACCCCTCTCATTAGTGAACAAAACTAATGAGAGAGGTTCAATAATGAGAGGGGTGCCGTCAGTTTCTCCCCTTTCTCCAAGCCTTCCCAACTTTAAGTCGGCATACCCGAGACTCCTCCTCAAGGCTCTGCTGAAGAATGTGCTTACTCGCATCCTTGAACACTCTTCTTCTTCCCACGTAGTAGAAGGCTTCATTCGTGATGCCAAGACCACTTTCATTGAACGAGGATTTCTGCGAGGTGGATCAACAGCATGACCAAGCCTGCTTGGAGCCGAGCCAAAGCGAGAATTCCACAACGAAGGGTAGGTGCTGACACATCTCACAAAGTCGAAGATAGTTCTCCTGTCGAATACATTACCTACCTTCCCGGTGTGAGTGATTCCATCCACAACATCCTCGCCAAGAATGGAGTCCAGTGTAGGCATTGTTATCCTCCCTTTAACAAAAAGTTGCTGCGCTCCAAACCCCCACCTGCTGCTGTTGCTGCTTCACTGCCTTCCTCCCCCGTCCCCCCCGTGCCTCCCACCGCTACCCAACCCGAAGCAAGTCAAAGAATAGTGCACCCCCTCCGCCCAGTCCGCCCTCCCCCCTCTCTGTGAAGCTTGCCGATGTTGTGAGCTTACCACCACCTGAGGTGCGTAATCTCCAAAAGTGGTCTATCAGGTACCGTGCCTGGACTGCCACTTACATAGGAGAAACGAAACGCCGTCTGGAATTACGACTCAAGGAGCACTTGGGAGACACGCGACGAAGAGAAAAATTGAATGGGATTGCCCAACTTCATCGCAAGACCAACCACAATATTGCTTGGAACCAGGCGTCAGTGCTCCTCCACTCCAACACCAAACAAGGAGCACACCTCCGGGCACTTGAATCCCTTGCAATTAAAGGTTTTTCTCGTCGACGAGTGCCTTTCATGAACCTTACTGACAATTCACACGACCAAATTGAAGAACTTGTCCCATTGCCTCTAATTGCCAAACTAGGCACGAAGTGAATTTGACAGCAGTCGTCGAGCGCCCCTCTAGTGAATAACATAGAGATCAGTGGTTGGCAGCATGTGCGCGAAGATTTAAAGTGCAACATGGAGTAAGCGTACATCGAACGAACGTTCTCTGCTGTTGTGTGGTCTTCTGAAGACGAGGAACAGTGTTTTCTTCCTCGAAAATTTAGGTGAACTGTTGTTGAAACATTCTTAGATGTGATATAAGTATTTTCAAATCATATAAAAAGCAGATGATGTCGCGGTCATTGTGGCGGGTGAAGATTTGCGCACCATGTTGCGGGTTCTGGAGTCCACCATTGCCGAAGGTGTAGACCTTTTGGCATCTAGGGGCATGGTACTCTCTATGGCAAAGACTGTTTTGGTGGTTTTCTCTAGGGGTCCTCCTCTGGTGGGTTCTATCATGGTTGGAGATTCGTTAGTAGTTGCATCAAATAGGGTTAGATATCTGGGTGTGCATCTTGACCCCACCATGTCCTGGCAGAAGGAGTGGCCACTGTCAAGGATGCTGTGCCGTCCCGGCTCCGGATCCTTTAGTCCTTGACGACCAATGGCCTTGTTGCTAGAAAGTCAGTAGTGACCTGTATCTACAGGACGTACATCAGGCTGTGTGTGTGGATTTCACCTGCCATTCCTCGCCTATGTGAAGGGGCTAGGGGGATCCAGGTGTCAATTAATGACTGTCTCCGTACAGTAGCGGGTGCTCTGCCGTCAACCTCCGTTCTGGCTATACAGGTGGAGGGGGTGAATACCCTCTGTATCTCAGAGCCAGGGAACTGCTTTTGGCCCTGTGGTTGAGTGCTGTCGCGAGGGGCAAGGATGACCCGGTTCTTCAGAGTTGTCAGAGTTCTTGGTGTTGAACGAGGTCGACAGGGGTCGCCTTGGGATGCTTGGTCTGGGCGCGTTCCTGTTGCTGTGCCAGCCTCTGCGGGGGTTTCTGGCACCCAATTTTGTGTCCCCTTTTCGGCCATGGGTCTGGTCAGGGGTGGTCACAGCTGTCTTTGAGGTTGTGCCATGCCCAGGAGTTCCGTGCATTTACTGTGATGCATTATTCCACAGTGAGTGGTGGGTGGAGGGGGGGCGGGGTTTTCATCCCAGAACTTCGTTTAGTTAGGTGCTTTTCCTTACCAGAACTGCCCTCGGCTTTCTTGGGAGAGCTCGTTGCTCTGTCCATTGATCTTGATGAAAGACGTGATCTTACTTTTGCCGTGTTTTTGGACTCAACGGCCGGACTTGCATTCTTGAGGCGAACGTTTGCAACTCTGCGTGTAGAGCATCCTATTGCTGTTGAGATTGGCAGGAAGTTGTGGGCAGCCCTGAGGAGGGGAGTGGAGGTCTGCATCCAGTAGGTGCCTGGTCATTCTGCTGAATTTGGCAATGAGGTTGCAGACCGATTAGCAAAGGAGAGTTGCAATGGTGGTGTGAATGTCGTGTGTTGCCCTGTTGTGCCACGGGACTTATGACCGGTGCTTCTCTCTCTGTCCCAGTAGGCATGGCAAGTCGCTTGGGATGGTGGGTGCACTGGTCGGCACCTTTTTGAGGTGCATCCACTCGTGTCGTCACCTCTCTTTCTGGAGAAGATTTCGTGGAAGGATGCACAGCTTTTCACCAGGTTGCGCAAGGGCCATATTCTACTGCGGACACACATGTTCCAGATGGGCTGGTGTGATGACCCAATTTGCACTTGTGGGTCAGGGGAGGCGACTGTGTCTCACTTTCTCTTTTCCTGCCCGTTGTGGGCCAGGTTTCGGACGCATGCGGTTTTCGGTCCTGGATGGTGGCTCGGCAAAGCTCTTGTGTTGGTTACTCGTGGGAAAGGGTTTCGGGATGTGGTAAGAGAGGAGTTGTTTTTTGTAACCGAACTGGTCGTTTTGGCGGCGGGGGAGGCTAGTGTTGCTTGTTGCACCGTGTGGTGGGAGACGGTGGCTGGCATGTGGTAGGGAGGTGAGTGAGTGGTGGTGTGTGTCTCTGGATGTTGGTGTGTATAGGTGTGCGTGGGTCTGCGTGTGTGTGCATTAGTGGCAGAGAGGGCAGCATTGGAGTTTTTGTTGTTAGGAGTTAAGTTAATCAGTAAGGTAGAGTAGAGCGTGAGGGGTCTCGTATAAGCTCTCGTATGAATAAATCAAATCAGTATACACGTTGTCATCGTCCAAACTTTGGCCGCCCAATGAGAGACGATTGTCAGTACAATACTAACAATGGTTATAACAATATTTTCGTACCTTAGAGCCCTCCCACGCCATCCCCGTTACGCCCCCAGGCTTCAAACCATACATGATACACAGTTCGTATTGTACTGCACCCATTCGTCCAATTTCATAGCTGGAAACCTTCCCGTTATCTCGGTATCAAAGAATAATCACCCTATGGGATTTAACATGGGGATGAGTGGACTAGCTAGCTAGTAGCAACGTTAACGTTATTTACATTTGCAACGTTATTGAGGGTCAGATTTTGCATTGAAAGCAGCTTAGCTGGCATTCCTACACGAGTTAATTTTTGTCAGGTGAGTCATTGCTCTCGATTTCAACACTATTTAAGCTTTTGTACCGCATTATTATTTTTTCCAAGTACCTGAAATGTACCCAACTATGCTTCAAGATATAAGACACTGACGCTATGGCGTCCCGCTACAATGGTTTAAAACCTTGACAATTGTGATGTTTGTTGCCTAACTTGGCACGACACACGCTAGATGAGCTGGTAAACATGAGCAGAGAACTCTTCGTAAGTCGAATCGTCTTGGTAAAAATTAGTTCCCTAGTCTCGTAAAGTATGGGCATTTGATTAATTGAACACAAAGGTATGTCAATGGCACAGTTCTAAATGATAGCCCGCACAAGCAAACATTTAGGAGAGATACAATCACAGTTTACCCAAACACGCACATTCGCAGGTGCTGGTCTCCCACCCATCCAACAGCTTATAATTATTACAGAGAGCCGTAATTCGATTTCCACCACTGAAGATGGGAAGGGATTTTTTTTATTACAGGTTGAGTCGTTCCTTTGTTAAGGTTTGTCAGTTGGCACCGTTGCGTCCACGGAGGCAATGCATCAAGTGCATTAAAGAATAGAGTAATGTGCAAGTTAGCTAGTTAATAGTGTTAACCTTGGCCGACTTTTCTTCGTTTAATGGTATCATTACTTTTCAGGCCCGATCCTTCATATCAACTTGGTGGCTTCTCTTAAACTGTTTTTGGTTTTCGTTGGATATCACAACTTGTATAGCGTTCATCTACATCTTTACGTGAACTAAACACTACACCAATATTGTGGTATCTAAAACCTTAAAGAAAAGCTTGTTCTTTCTTTGCTGTTTTGACTTCAGTTCGGTTAACCCTTACCTTAAATATCAAACGAGTTCGCTTTTGTTTGCTAATGTTTTAAGAATATAAAGGAACAACACATAAAGCAAACATGGTCTACTTCGTTTTCATTTACATGGTATTACTGAATTACAACATTTAAAGGCAAAGGTAAACTAAGCAAAACAATTTAAGATTATAAATGTCGTTATTTTGTTGCAATACATCAGTTACAATTCGTAATGTTGACACTAGTCTTCTTGAGGGATTAAGTGAACAGATACAGTAATTATTTTGTATCACTAACCAATAAAATGATATTAGAGAATTCAAAAAGTGAACTTGTCAAAACGAACCTCAAACATCAGGTAGTGCTGTCAAGTTAATCCGCTGTTGTGTCAATAAAACATTGTCAATACACTATTTTTCCGATAAATATTGTTCATCTACTGCATTAATAAAAAAATTGTCTACATCAATAAAAACATTATTCACACGCTGTTGTGCCCATAAGGCATTGTTCGCACACCAGTGTACCAATGAAAAATTGTCTGTTGTGTCGGTAAAAACATTATTAACCTATTACTGTAATGGCAAACACAATTAAGTATAAAGAATAAGAGCACGGAAAAAATAATCAGCTGCTAATATTACACAATTATTTACAAAGGAACTAAAGAAATTATTAGCCTAATTTCAAACACTATTGTGTTGGTAAAAGCATCGTTCATACACTACACTGTCGATAAAAACCTTGTTAATACATTATAATGTCGCAGAAAAACATTGTTAACCTACTATTTTCCATTAAAACGTTGTTTACTCATTAAAGTGTTGACAAAATAGTTGTTCACAATTGTTTCGATAAAAACATACACTAACAAAACATTGTTCTAACAGTATAACGCAATGTGGTTCACACACTGTAGAAAAGATAAAACCACTGTTCACTCACTATTGTGCCAATAAAAACATTGCTTAGTGTTCATCATGCACTACTGTTACAATAAAACATTATTAACACACTATTTATTATGTCAATAAAAACGTTGTTCAGTGTTTACACACCATTTACACAATAAAACACACACATTGTCCGCAATAAAACATTATTGATGTACTGTTACACATTAAAACACTGAAACACAAACTTGTATTGATAAAAACATGGTTCACACAGTCACACCAGAAGCCTTAAGTGTACGTATGACACTCGCAGTTCACACTGGATCAATTACGAGGTGGAAACACCATACAAAGATAGCATTTACTTAAACTTGTTAATAGGAGAGCACAAAATGTAAGAGATGCAACACTTAGTTGATGGGAAAAAAACACGAGCTGGGCATACACGGGTGCACGGGTAGCTGCGAGCACTGGGGCGTCAGATTCGATAGGCGTCCTGGTCCCAGTGTACATCTCTGGCTTCGTACAGACCCGGGTTCGATCCTGGCGATGGGAAGTGTATATGTACGGGTTTTTCTCCGGTTGTTTCCCGCCCGTTGCACGAGGGTTTCCTCCGGGTACTCCGGTTTCCTCCCTCATGCGGCAAAAAACAACTGTAATAATGGTGGTACTTCTTCCACTTAACATCTGCCGCCGGGAAATTTGGGTGGGTGGATGCCTCGAGCATCGTCTCTATATATTATTATTATTATTACATCACTAGATAAGTTGCTCAAGCCATTATTATAAAGTCATAGTTTTAAGTAAATTAGTCAGGGTAGTTCGCCCAGCTTGTTTTCTCTACGAGTGGCACCTATTTAGACGAACATGAGGTTGCATCCTCACTTATTATCTTGCACAGGGGTAATTAATTTTTAGTAACCGATACTTCGACACAAATTAATATGTAGGCCCTTTCGGCGTTTCACAACGTCACAACTCTCCCTTTTTTGGGGGCACAGATGTTCCCTACAAAAGGGCTCGCACAATAACTGGGGAGAAAATATTGGTTTAAAAATGTGCGATCTAGTGAAAGGTAGTGAGGAGTTGGCCTCATGATTAGTGTCAAGTATTTGCAGTTCTTAAGAAAAATTAAATAAGAATACCACAAGGATAACATATGGAAGGGATGGCGCAAACACACATATTAAGCCATACCTATTGCAGATATTTGACTCCAATGCCACTTACACAATAATGTGTGTTTGTACCTTTACGTTTTACTTATGGCGACAAATTAGGCTGTGTAAAGATTTCTATTGCAACTTATAGACGTGTATAGAACGTATTAGATGTATAGAATATTCCTTGTTTACAAACCGTGGTTCGTTGGCAGCTTAAAAAAATGAATGGTATGAATGTCTATAGACTTAATAACTCCAACTACAATAAAAATAAGGCATTAAATAATTTGTAAGCATCACCGTACAATCACATTCTAATAATTCCTGTACACATTAAACACTACTAGAAACAACTGCAGTTTCTTCCAGGTTAGGGGGTTTGGCACATGGCTGTTTTACTCTTGGCATAGCACTTCTGAGTTTCCTCCAGAAATACGGATTTTCATATTGGATGTAAGTGTTTAAGGTAACAAATGATTTCAATTCTGGACTAAGTTTTGTTTCTTCTGGAATCTGTCCAGGCACAACTACCAGAACCCTATTCACTTGATCTGCAATTGACTGTTTGTACGCTGCCATGAACTTCATTTGGCTCCAGACACTTTCCACAAAATTCTCCGTTAAAACAATGATAGTTCGACGACTTTGTTTCACGGATGCAAAGATTTGTTCAATGATCCACTATCCTGCTGGCCAATCACGATCGTGGAGACATAATTTGTATGAGGGGATTTCGTTTTCTAATCCTGGTACCAAATTATTGGATACCCAATCTTCGTCCAATGAACTGTAAGATACAATAGCATCGTATATATCTATGTCATAATCTGTCACAAAACGAAGACAAACTCCATATGAAAATAACCAAAATTTAATGAATTCCTGGTGTCGATAATAAACTATTGCAGCAGCCATAATGGACACTACCAATAAAACTAAAAGGCCTAGTGGTAAAAGAATCTCGAACAATCCTGTTGAAATTTGTGACTCAGGAATGGGGCATAGGTCAGCGTTCGTGTCATTAACTGAATACAAAATATGTCGTTCAGTGTATTTGGAAGTGCACCAGAATTCCTTTAAATCTATACAGACATGTATAGCATGCATCATTTTCCTTACATTTTCTTCATACATGTCTTTTACCAACTTGAAGTGGTAATTGGCTCATTGATGGAAACTGTTTCAATCTGTTATTCTGAAGATCCAAAGATCAAAGAGACGGAGAATTAACAAAGTCGCAAAAAAATGTAAACTGTTATTATTTAAGTTAAGCTCACTTAAAATCCTTCAGGTATTAGAAAGTGGATCTTCAACATGATGAATGGCATTATTGCTTAAATCTAGAATTATAGGTGTGCAGAATGCATCGGTATTAGGAAAAGCTGTTCATCCTTTACCGCTGCAATTGACTGTGATGATTTCACTGAACTCTTTTGTAGTGCATTTACATTTATCAGGGCAGTAAAAAGTAAAACTGCGTATTTTTATTGATATTCCTGGGTAGTTTTTTACTTCATGTGTATTTTCGAATAACAAATGGTCTACTTTAAAGTCAGTAATGAGGAAAGATACATTAGATCGGACCAGTCCTTTATCTGTGTGTTGAGTTATATTCCAACTCACCAATATCAGTATCACAATCTCACATAATACGAAATTATACTTTGACAGAACTAATTGAGTATTTGGTTGCTGTAAACTTGAGTTGGTATATAACGGATATGAGAGGTTAATTCTTATTTGTAAGTCCTTATATTCTGAACTTAAATATACTTTTTTTTAAATGAATTACATTTGTTAAGATGTTCATATCTAGTGTATGCACTTCATTGTTCCTAAAATCAATAATTGAAGTAACCCATTGTGCCACTAGTCCTACTCCCCAGTTGTCTAAACAGCACCACTGACATACAAAATCTTGAATTTTTTTTTAGTAGCAGGAAGTGATAGCAACGAATTGTTCAGATAGCTATCTGACATATCTAGTGTTGTCAAGTTACTGAACAACTTTCCGACTGATGAAAAGTTAGTGAAATAGTTAAACGACAAGTTTAAATGTTTTACACTAACATCAATTGGAAAATAATCTAAAAGAAGCTCTGAAAATGTATTCTCAGCTAAAGAAATGAATTCCAACTCATGAAAAACTTAAAAAAATCCTTCTCCGAGAATATTGTTCATAAGACACCCAGACAATTCTAGAACTCTGATTTTTGTATTTTTCTGAAATATGTTAGGGTGTAAAGATAAATTCACATTTTTGGAGAGATTTAGGACTTCTAGCTTTATGAGTGGATCCAACAGGCCCGCATTCAAGCTCATGAATTTATTTCTAGACAAATCTAGATAAGTTAACGAGCAGAGCTCCTGAAAAACTAAGTCATCTCCTAAATCTGTTAAAAACTTACTATGTAAATCTAACTTTTCAATTTTATTCAGCCTTACAAGTGTGGATGAATTCAAAACAGTGAGAAAATTGCGGTTCAATTTTAATTCAAGCATATTCGGAAACACTGAAGACAACATTCCGATGATCCCACCAATGCAGCTGTCCGTCATGGTCAATTTTTCAACTCTGTTTTCTGTGTAATTCCCTGACAAGTTTAAAATGCGGGTTTTTGCATTATCACATGAAGTTACATAGAAACGTGAAGTTCTATTATAATGAAGATAACGAAAAGTAAACTCGAAATCCTTGATATTTGTCACCTTAACAATTTATCCATGAAAGGGTAAAATTTTCTGAGTTTCTTAGCGGTAGTTTTTATACTGAACTTTGGGCGCGTAGCACCAAAGTTCCAACGAGAATTGACAACCACAGGTAACATTTCCAAAAAGTACTCACAATTATTGACTGCCTCAGGGTTCATCTTTAACTGGCCATAATAAATGCATTTGTTTGAATCACCCGTGATCAGTAGGGAACAATTACTTTCCAGCTCTGGTTTGATTAATATTCCACTGCAAAAATATGTATTACATCTTCTACATCTGTACAGCCATGCCTCTAGTTCCGAGCCGTTCATTAGATGGGACCTCTCAAACATCGTCCAAATCACCAAAATATGAAAGATCAGTTGAGCCATTTAATTTTTTTTTTGTAGAATTGTACTTGAGAATAGAATTGCAGCTTCTGGTACGTAAAAATGCTTCAAAGTCTTCCTTCTGCTGGCACTAAAAAATAATAACAATAACTTAATAAGTATTACAAACAATTTGTATCAAATGTTCATTACATTTCCCTTAAAAGTGTTACCACCGAGTTGTATCACCAATTTTCGATACACAATGACTGCCTCTATTTCAATCAATTAGTTTTTATTTTTAATTCTGGCCGTTGATTATTTTCTTCTCTCCTAAAAAAAAAATTAATGCTTGAAACCGTTTCAAACCAAACCTGCCTTTCATGACATTCTTAGAAAAAATCTTTCGCAAAAAAGTGTTCTTTGCCACACTGATTTCTCACATACTTTCTGACAGCATTTAAACCTGCGTAGGCTACCCCCTTATTTTTCATCTTCTAATCACACATTTTGTTTACTCATGTTTTTATGCTTCCACTGTTGTTTGTTTTTTCTTCGTGGACCTGTACATACATTGTTAACTTTATTGTCACTCTGCGGACCTTAAAGTGCTTCCACTTTCGCTTTTTGAGTCCTGTTGTTCATTACCTGGTACCTTTCACCACCTGGTGTCACTCCAAATGTTACTTATTACCATGAAAGCCGCAAGTTCTAATCTCACATTGTTACATTCGTTTACCTGATTCCTGACACCACACAGGCTTTGCCCTTTCCTTAATCAGGTATTTTTACACTAAGATCAAATTTCTGCCCGATTAAACCTCTAACTCCGTCGAGACCAACAACAGTGACTTCCCTTACATGACTTACATCTCATTTGGAGCGTTTTACCCACCAGAGTTGTGTTTAAAAAATTAAAATTGTCATTCCCCGTAAGACACTTCTACATTTAGGCCCAATTGTAAACATAAACCAGACTGCAGTTATTGTATTACATTTTCGATTCCTTGTGAATTATTGTACCCCAGCAACAAACCAGCAAGCCAAATTACATTTACACCAATTATTGCGTTTCACACACTTCCCTATTCCTGAGCCGGTCTCATTACCTAGGCTCGATTACATGCCTACGAGTAAAATTTGTCTTAATTCGTTTTAGTATCAATACACTTTTCTGCCCTTTCTAATCACAGAGATACCTGACATTTTACCCAGTGCAATTTGAGTCTCACATGACGTCGGTGGAGTTCCATACTGACCCGCTATACATCTTACGCCGGGGATTACAGTCTCGGGACAAATCTACCTCCGAGGTAGTTTACCTCCCGGGGTAGCTACCCCACAACTCCGGGGGAAAAAAGGAAAGGGGAAAAGTATGGTGATATTAGTCAAGAGGTGAGTTGAGGGTTAGCTACCTCGGAGGTAGTTAACCCTAACATATCCCCTAACTTACACGTCAACTGATTCGGAGATATCTGTTAGGAGGTAAGCCAAGGGGTAGCGAATATCAAGCCGTAATTGGTTATACATCTGACGTTGACGCGTTTTCATACACTTTCAAATGAAGCATGTCTCTGATTAGTCAACAGGGATAAAGGAGAAGCACCAGAACAAGAAATACATTTAACCAGCTGGGCATCTGTCAAACTAAACGGATCATCAGAATGCCTCCACAGTTAATCGTACCAAAGATGCAAGGAAAAAACCTCACAACCACCGGCAAAACGACCTTCCTTGAATTGATGAAAGCCTACGAGCTCATATTTGAAAGCAAAACCCTTTCGGTAGAAAAAATTAACAAGGCGTTCAAAACTTTTCAAAATAAAGACTTTCAAAAACCATGAAAACTAAGGCAATTCCAGGATTGCAGTATATGGACCAGTCATTAATAGTTATTTTTACACACCTATTTCTTTAGATCTCTTTTTGTAGGGGACGGAAAAATAGTGCCTGCCTTAATTTACATCTTCTATTGAATATTTTACTCTTTAGCCTGTTTTAGTGCCATTTGCCCTTATTTTAGAGCTTCTTCCCTTTTTTAGTACCATTTACCCTTTTTTACTGTCATTAGCCGTTTTTAGTGCTATTTGACTTTTTTCCCGATGCCGCTTCCCCTGCCCCTCCCCCTTTTTTTTTTACATAAAAAATTATTTACATTAATATCGTTTGCTTAAGATCCACTTAAGATGCTTGAGAGTTTTCTAACATTTACATGAAAAATCGTTTATATAAAATCGTTCACTTAAGATCCACTTAAGATACTTGAAAGTTTTCCTACAATTACATGAAAAATCGTTTACTTACGATCCACTTAAGACACCGGAGAGTTTCCCATCAATTACATAAAAAATCGTTTACATAAAAATCGTTTACTTAAAATAAAATACTGAAAATCGTTTACTTCAGATTCGCTGCAGAATCTCTCTTCGCTTACTCTACGGCATTACGGCATGGTAATTGGTTACTTGTGTTCTAACGTAATTGTTACATGATTTCTTTCATCATCGGTTTGATTGAATTTTGCACATTACTCAACGAGTTTGTTGACTAGGTGTGTCTAACTCCTTTAGATCCCTTTCCCAATCAATTTTTCCTTACGTCTAGTTTTGCTTTTTGTTTACTGCAATAATTCCTTTAAAACGTTTCGTGTTTACATTTGGTCTACCATTGTTACAATTTCTTACCAGTGTAAATGCCAAAAATCAGAACTGTCGATAGTGCTGGAAAATAAACAAATTAGATACATAATCAATCAAAATTTCATAAAATCACTATTTCTACTGTTCAATAGTTTATTCCTGGTGTGTTTAGTCTTCATCACTGGAAGATTCAGCTCCAGCTGGTTGTTTATTGATCGCGTTGTCCCATTGCATCCCTGCCTTGTAGTCAATCTCGAATTAAAACTGGCATTTCCGGTATCTTCACAAATTGTTGTCCGTTTATTTCTCCGTGAACTTGCAGCCAATTTTCTCGAGTATCTGGTCCTGCACTGTCACGAATCTGCATTACGGGACCCAACGCTGGTCATCCGCTGGCGCATATCCTTGCAAAAATAAAGTGTAGTTTAATTTGAAACTAATACGTGGTGGTAGCGATTCGAGTTGCAGAAATATCTCGGCTTGTGTTGCAGCATCAACGAAATTCAGGTTTTGCGGTTTCATATCGGTTAAATGTGCGACCACTCGAAAGTCATTGTTCACTGCAGGCGGAGCCCTCCTGTCGGTTTCCTCCTGTTGAACCGCCGACGCAACCGTTGATCCGCTCGCGGAGCCCTTCCATGAAAATAGTCTGGAGGATATATCCCCAAATTCCACGAAATTGTGCATTTTATCATAAAAGCATGAAACTTGGCAGGATTGTTGTTTACATGAAATTAAGACTTTTAAGCGTTGTAGGCATTCCCCTGAATTGCTACGAGCCGCCATATTGGAAAATGGTGGCCAAATAGTCTAAAATTGTGCATTTTCATTGTTAAAGCATGAAACTTGGCAGGAATGTTATTTACATCAAATTAAGAATTTTAAGCGCAGTAGGCATTCCCCTGAATAGCAACAAGCCGCCATATTTGAAAATGGCGGACAAATAGTCTAAAATTGTGCATTTTCATTGTAAAAGCATAAAAACTTGGCAGGAATGTTATTTACATCAAATTAAGAATTTTAAGTGTTGTAGGCATTCTCCTAAATTGCCACGAGCCGCCATATTGGAAAATGGTGGTCCCATAGTCTAAAATTGTGCATTTTTATCATTAACGCGTGAAACTTGGCAGGAATGTTGTTTGCTTCGAATTATTAAGAATTTAAGCATTGTAGACATTCTCCTCAATCGCTTTGAGCCACCATATTGGAAAATGGCACCCAAATTACTTGTTTTCCATAACTCTGAAAAATAGCCCGAAATGGACATGTTTAAGATTTTCTGAAACGTGGCGAGCTATTCTTTCCATCAATCCTATCCGAAATTATTAAACTTAGATAGCTACCGTCCTACACCCATCTAAAGGTGAAGAGACAATGGCGTAAGCGGCGAAAGCGTATGATGATTTTCGAATTCAAAGTGCTCTTGCGAGCCCTCTAACAGACCGAAATGGACATGCTTAGGATTTGCAGAAAGGTAGGGATCTTTTCTTTCATTCAATCCTAACAGAAATTGTTTAGCTTAGATAAGAATACAAATATGAGCATTACAATGGCACTTTGAAATTGAAACTAGCCGCTACACCAGTTACAGTTACACATTCAAACGGGTGTAGGACGGTCCCTATCTAAGCGAAACAATTTTCGGCTAGGATTGATGGAAAGAATAGATCGCCACCTTTCAGAAAATCCTAAACATGTCAAATTCGGGCTATTAGAAGGCTTGCAAGAGCACTTTGAATTCCAAAATCACCATTCGCTTTCCACTGCACCATTACCTCTTCACCTTAAAAGAGTGTAGGACAATTCCTACCTAAGTTAAATAATTTCGGTTAGGAGTAATGGAAAGAATACATCCTAACCTTTCAGATAATTTTAAGCATGTTCATTTCAGGCTATTAGAGGGCTCGCAAGACCACTTTGAATTCGAATATCAACATACGCTTTCACTGCTATGCCTTTACCTCTTCACCTTTAATGGGTGTAGAACGGTCTCAATCTAAGTTAAACAATTTCGGTAAGGATTGGTGGAAAGAATAAATCGCCACCTTTCAGAAAAACCTAAGCATGTCCATTTCGGGCCATATTAGAAGGCTCGCAAGAGCACTTTGAATTCTAAAATCACCATATGCTTTTGCTGCTATGTTACCTCTTCGCATTTCAGTGGGTATAGCTTCAGTGGGTATAGATTCCACCCCTTCAGAAAATTCGAAGCACGTCCATTTCGAGCTATTAGAGGGCTCATAAGAGCACTTGGAACACGAAAATCACATAACCAATTGAAAAAAGGAGCGTCCATGTGAATTAAGGGTGATAATACTTTAAATACGATTGTGTGGGTCAAGGGTTGCTCTTACGTAAAAGATGTATAATTCCTTTCCTGTCCAGAATAGTGTGCTGAATGTCTTTGCTTCACTTTATGCTTTTGATTTGTTGACGGTTAAGGAGTTACAGCCAGAGAACCGTTTGGGGGAGAGTAAGTCACCCCCTCCCCTACCCCCTTGGGGGGGGGGGGTTGAACTTGCTGTCGCATAGCTTTTTTCCACTTACCCTTCATGTGCATCCATACCAAACTTAACGCTTTTCACAAAAAGCGAACAATTCCTTCATTTTGAGCACTATAAAAAAAACCTATTATTTACATTACGGGACATACTATGCATTAATAATGATTCATTCATACCACTTCCAGTACTTACTTCCGGTTGTGTTTAGTATATCATAGGAAAGAAAATTTCAAGAGGAACAATAAAGGCAGGGGATGTAATTTCGCTAACTGTGAAAGGGAATTCAAAGTGTCGTATTCAAATGCCATTTTGAAAAGTAAATGGCGTCCTTTCACTAATACATTAGTATCACTTCCGGTAGTTACTTCCGGTTATGTTTGGTATCATTGGAAAAGATATTTCAAGAAGAACAATAAAGGAAGAGTGTAATTTTGCTAACTGTGAAAGGGAATTTGGTGTTTCAATAAATAACCTTGAAAGTTTTGAATTCGGGCAAATTGGCGTGTTTCCATTAACCATATTTTAGTATAATTTTGATACGTTATTTACAATTGCTTTCAAGGACAAATGCCTTGGTTTCGTTTTTGTACTAATTACTTCAAAGTAAAATCTCAAATTCAGGGGCCTATTAACCATAAGTAAGCAAATCGTATAATAAAAAATATTCAGACCGTATAACTCACTGAATTCCATGTTAACAGTAGTTATAACTAAGATAAAAAGGTTGGTCGTATGAAAAGTTATTTCAGTTATTTGGTAAAAAAAATCAATTACGAATAACAGGAAGAAAAAAAGAAAAGTTAAATCCGTTGATTTGTTCAGTAGTTATGATAAAAAACCTAATTTGACTGCCATTTTGGCTGCCCATTTCTAATATGGCGGCTCATAGCAATGCAGGAGAATGCCTATAACGTTTAAAATTCTTAATTTTATGTAAACAACATTTCTGTCAAGTTTCATGCTTTTACGATGAAAATGCACAATTTTAGACTATTTGGTCACCATTTTCCAATATGGCAGCTCATAGCGGTTGAGGAGAATGTCTACAACACTTAAATTCTTAATAATTCTAAGTAAACAACATTCCTGCCAAGTTTCATGCTTTTATGATATAAATGCACAATTTTAGGTATATACTCAATACTAAAACGAGAATGATGGTGATAATAAAAAATGCAAAGCCCCTCCCGATGCATCTTCTAGCCAATACAGAGAAAAACTGTATAACAGTTTACTTCGACATTATACCATCGTCTTCCATAAAGTTTGTAGTCACGTGTAAGCTTATGTTCTATGATACCCCTCTTTACTGCTTTTATTAAGCCTGCTTCTTCTAGCTCCTTCTGTAGTCTATTGCGATCCGGCCAAGAAAGTTATCTTAAATTCTGATAGAACTCTTCATCGTCCCAATCTTTGTTAGACGCAAATTCCTCATCAATTTCATCTTTTTCAGTCTCCATTTTCTTCCCGCAACGCTTACAGATAGATGCACACATAACTTGCCATTTCTAAAGTTTCTTTCCTTTTTCTTGTCCTAAAATTTCCATTAGTCTACAGCCAGTTCATACGCAACGACGCTGCTTTTTCTCTCTGATGTTCGACTACTCGTATCAGGTTCTTCTCCATTTGTGACACGGGAAAACGGGCGCGTTACTCATAAAACGATGTACAGCGCAGCGCTAAAATTTCTTTAGCTTAGTTCAAATCTATCAAAATATGCACCGAAATTAGGTTTTACTTTCTCCCTTCGTTTAGTTTCTACCTGCGTACGGCTATTACTCACTGCTTACATGTCATCGTCTCTCTACAACGGCTTGATCTCGTCCTTAAGGACCGTACACACCACAACGTCACCGTCTCCGTTGTCTGGCACCGTCTGCGGCAAAGCAACGCTGAAAAACGGAGAACACTGCCACACCTGTCCGCCAAGAACGCTTGCTGACCCCTTTATTCCCACCTCCCCCATGTAAAAGGAATGTAATCGTCCGAATGCAAAACTGTAGGTACGCTTTGAATTGGGGTCATTCGTGGCACTAAAACCAATTTGGGCGAGTGCTTGTGTTGCTACTAGTTGTGTACACCTTATTTTAGAATTATTCTTTTCAATTTTCGGTAGTTTTCCATGGTCGGGTGTGGAGTCGCCATCTTTATCTCCAGCGCTGAGAAAAAGACACGTGTGGCGCTAAGCATTTTGATTGGCTGACGGACAACTCGAAGCGAGTCGGAGATGCAACGGAGGCTCTGCGTTGTGCCCGCAGGCTACATTTGATGCATCGGCCGACGGACATGCCGGACAAAACGGTGCGGTGTGGCATGGCCTTTACGCTAATAGTGTCGTTGGCTGTATTCGAACCCGTCCGCCATCTTTCAGCCACTTCCCAACGGTTAACACTGACTTATTCTCTCCGCGATATTTCATGCAAATGTTTGTTAAATTGTCCAATCGTTCTCACCTCAACAGCTTCAAGCATCCGAGTCCAGTTCGTGGCACCAATTTGTCGCAATTCCTTCGAAGAGGATTTGGATGTTAGGACGAAATTCCCGCCAAGGTGCAATTGCACACATACTCACGTTTATTGCGTCCATTACATACTACAACATGGCATCATTAGTCGATACGCACCACATAAAAAACATTGGTTGGTGTGATGTCCTAGGCGGGGACACACCTTAGCCCAGCGTGGGCACCAATGGTAATAAACACACGGACTACCAGAGTGTAGGCTACAGCTGATAAGACAGCGAACTTCCTGTTTACTTCTCTTCAAATACAATTATAACAGGAAGTCATGTGATGCAACTTAATACAATATATAATTATGGAATAGCCTATTAGTAGTTAAAGGGGTATCTTGGTAGGGTTAACATATTGACATGAAATTGATGGCTGCCATTGTGGAGCACACAAGTGACGACTCCACAGTTGGCTCTATGAATGGTGACCCCCCTCTTAGTGAGAGATCGCCTCACGACAGGTAGACAATACAATTCGACGCGTCATGCATTTAGCTGCCGATTGGGCCTTGCTTGATGTGAGGTTCACTGTGAGCAAACTGTAAAATGAAACGCCCTATCGGCTGGAAGAACTGTGTAAGTTACTCATGACGAGTGACAAGCGGGCTGTAAACCTAGATCATTGCATTGCCGCTGAATTAAAGTTTAACAACAATTGGATAATGATGCTATGTACCTCATTTTCCACTAGCCTCCAAAACAAAAGCTCCGGACTCTAAATACCATGAATTCCAAGCAGACGAAGAATCAAGGTACGTTGGTACTTAGCTGTGTATTGTGTTAGGCATTTTCTTTAAAAAAAAAACACATAAAACAATCCTTTCAGGTAACAATACTTTAAGGAATAGTCACTAAGTCTTGTTTAGATCTGCAACACCCAGAACTGTAATAATGAGTATAATACCACGTTTTTATGCGTGGTGGTAAGACGCTTTTAGTGGAGTTCATAGAGTGTGCTTTGAGAGAGGCTAGCGACAGTTTTTGAAATTTTGGATGATGTTGCACCCATATTGCTATGTGAAAGGAAGTTGTGCTCAAAGAGATGGCCGAAATCTGGCGTGATGCAGAATACGATGGTAAGCTAAATACCACAAAACTAATCATTGCAACTCTTTAAACCAGGCCAACTTTGATGTCTTTGGAATGCTTTAACACATGGAACAACTTCAAATTTCAGGCAGTTGCTGCAGTTTTCCTACCAGTCTCCAGCAATCAGCTAAATTTGCAAGGACTATAATATCTGAAATTTGTTGAACTTGATTTGGTAGAGTTTACTGAGATGAATTCATTTCAATATTTTTCCATGTTTAGGGTGTCAATAGCAGAAGAGGGTACATGCCCAGAATTGAAGTGATGTCATGATCCAAGATGGGGCCGATTCGTCTCTAACAAATACTGAAATACTGGGGCATCAAACCAACACGAATGAAGTAAAGGAACAAATACATGCTGAAACGAGTTTATGCACGACCAAACATGTATAAACACGTTAAAACACAGTGAATTACCAACAAGCACCTGACAAAGGTAACCGAGACACACATAGAAGTATCAGATCGGTTAATAATGCTATTCTTCTCATAAAACCACCTTTTTGCTCATTTGTGCCAAAATGAAAACCATTACAGCCCACTGACATAGTTGGCATCACGCAACGCTCCTCCTACCCTTAGCAAAAGCCAGCTAGTGGAAGCATCCATCACTGGGTGCTTGGCTGAATTCTCGGTTAATGAGCCTAAATTGAGCCTTTGCTGGGTCAGAAAATGACTTCAAATGAAATCATACTCATAATGGGAGCCAGTGCTCCAGACCACTAAAACATAACATGCAAAGGAAATGGAGACAGAAGCACACTTTAACAATATTTCGCCTCATGTTTACTTGATTGAAGCTTTAAAGCATTTACAAGCTGTTTACAGTCAGGTATAGTCAAAGAGATAAAAAAGTTGCACAATATTTACGAATGACGGATTAAAGGGGCGGCCTAATCGAATGATGATTCTAAGGAATGCTGTGTATGCCATCATTCAACATGTAACGCTTCCTATCATATCAGGCAAGCCTACTTCCTTTTGCAGCACGGTAAATAACTTGTGTTTATAACTGCGAATGGACATCTGGCCTGGTTGTTTGTTCTTTTAAACAAGTCAATTAGTCATCATACATCACAGTATTGTACAAGACACTACTCTGAATGCCTTTATCCGCCTTCTTAACATTCCCAAAACAATCAAATGAATACATTTTTGACCTTCGAAACAGGTGAGCCCCCTGTCTCATCTTTAAAAGTCCCTAAGACTTTCTTGTTGTCTTCACTAAACAAAACAGCTCTAAGCTTGTAGCACACTACGCCGTTCCGTTCCGTCACGTCGGAGGTCGTCAAACTTCTGTTTGGATTAAAAGCATGTAAATTAGAGAAACGGCGTATACTGCCTCGTCCTGTTCTGCGATGACCCGTTGGCTGACGGACGGGATAGTCGAGGCAGAATCCTTTCAGTCAAAAACTGATCGCATCGGAGAAGTGAACGCACCTGCCGTCAGTCGTCGGAACGGGACGGAACAGAATGGAACGGAGTAGTGTGCTACAAGCTTTAGTTATTCGACCAGTAGGCTCTTCTACTGGACCAATAACAAAATCCTGCTGCTCAGATAAGAATTGTACATTAAGACATTTCGTAAATTATGCATACATATTTACAGCATAATGAATGGTTCTCTAGTTGCTAAACAAATAACGCCAATTGATTGTTTAAAATAAAACCAGGCGTTGCTTAACTTCAGCAGAAACCAGTAAAATAGAAATCCTAAGCCCATAACTTTAGCGTTTAAGATTTTCTGTGTATACTATAAGGCTGATCACTACAGCATCACATATTCAGTACCTTCCTAAAGCACCGAACAGAGCAAACAGAACGCACCACTGTTAGAGACAGTTTGGCTCCAAACTTGACGTCGCGGGTGCGCAGTAATGTTGCGTCAGCCGTTCAGTACCTTCTTAAACTACAATACAGCTCAACAAGCTCAGCAGAGTATTCATTACGTCATACCTTCACCGTGACCAGACCTGGTTAATGGATTTGACTAGGACTGGCTAATAGATGTGGCCAGGCGAGAGTAATGCCAAATTGCGAACCATCTCAGGGAGGTGGTTTGCTGGGGTGGAGGTTTGAGCAAGCGCGAGGAAACAGTTTTGACGAAACAGATTCATCGCTGACGATGTTGACGTCAATCAAGCCGCATCAACACGGATATTAGCAGGGAATGAGCCAAACTGTCACCAACAGTGGTGCGTTTGGTTCTCTCTGTTTGGTCGTTTAGGAAGGTACCGATGGTCAGTACAGCAAGAGTCAGATCTACAAAAGACAGGTAAGTAATAGAATGAAGAATAGTATTAGTAGCTACATTGCAACCATGTATACTTTTCATTAACGGGATATTTCAATTGTAATAATTAATACTATTGTTTACGCACACATATATTTTATTTTATCACTGGTCCTGTAGGAAAAGTCTACTGGTCCTGTACACCTTGGCTACTGGTCCAGTAAGTGGATTCTTACTGACCAGCACACAATTTCCTACTCGTCCTGTACACCCGGCCAGTTACTGGACCAGTTAGAATTGCATACTGGTCCAGTAAGACGTGCCTACTGGATCAGTATTAATACTTGTCCAGTATTCCATAAACCAGAAAGTAGTACTGGTCCAATAGGTAAATTTTACTGGTCCATTAAACAAATTTCCAGTAGGATTTCCAATAGGGGTTCGTCTCCTTGTTGGGGAAAGAACATTTTGCCGGCCCCTAGCCAGGCTGGCTAAAAATGGTTTCTTATGTTTCTCATGCGCATGCGTGGTCCTCCCTATAAGAGCGATGGCTACGAGGGCTCGTCATCTCTTTGTCTCTCAATTGCGTCAAAAGGTGGCTTGAGAGGGGAGGCAGGGAGGGACCTTAGGTATAGCATTTTTTCAGCAAAAGAAACCATTTTTAGCCAGCCTGGCTGGACCCCAGCAAAATGTTCTTTCTTTATGCTGTAAAAAATCCTATACCTGTAAATTTTTGCATTTACAGGCCGCCCTCGTCAAAATAGGTGGCGGGCACCTTTTGAGCGAGTTCCCTGAGGTTCTGAGGGGGTGGTCACCTATAAGTCCTTCCTGTGAGTACCTGTAGAGAGTAGTCATGGAGGGAAAAAACCCTTCAATTGGAGGTGAGGGATCTTGTGTTGTATTGTTGTTAATGCATAAACCTTAAGATCATAGAGAAGGAGGTGACAGTTACCGTGAGGTGTTTGTCTTCGGGATGTTTTCACACTTGATGGGTTGTAGGTTCACCAGGTAGGTTTGGAGCACTGGGAGGTTGGAGAGAGCCCATTGGGGTGTAGGTTTCTTCACAATCATCATCATGAATGTCGTATTTATAATTTTTTTTTTTAATCGAAAGAAAAATTGGAATGTTAAATTTAAATTTAAGTTTGGCTAGCCGGCCGGAGAGTTGAACATTTGAAAAAGAAAAAGATGAATGAAAGACAAGGGTTTTTTTTTTTTTGATAGATGGTCCAAGGTTTTGGTGGAGGTCAGAGAGTTGGCCAGCTAGGGTCCCCTGTTTAGTCTTGTAGTCCGGAGGAAATATCTCCAAATTAGACGAAATTGTGCATTTTATCATAAAAGCATGAAACATGGCAGGATTGTTGTTTACATCAAATTAAGACTTTTAAGCGTTGTAGGCATTCCCTTGAATTGCTATGAGCCGCCATATTGAAAAATGACGGCCAAGGTCTAAAATTGTGTGTTTTCATTGTAAAAGCATGAAACTTGACAGGAATGTTGTTTAGATAAAATTAAGAATTTTAAGCGTTATAGGCATTGCATTGCTATGAGCCGCCATTTTGGAAAATGGCAACCAATAGTCTAAAATTATGCATTTCATCATAAAATCATGCAACTTGACAGGAATGTTGTTTACATAAAATTAAGAATTTTAAGCGTTGAAGGTATTCTCCTGAATTACTATGAGCCGCCATATTGGAAATGGGCAGCCAAAATGGCAGTCAAAATAAGTTTTTTCTCATAACTCCTGAACGAAAAAACGGATTTAACTTTTCTGTTTTTTTGCCCTGTTCTTCGTAATTAATTTTTTTTACCAAAAAACTGAAATAACTTTTCATACGACCAACCATTTTACCTGAAAATCTTACTTGTAACTACTGTTACACGGAATTCAGTGAGTTACATGGTCTGAATATTTTTTATTATACGATTTGCTTACTTTTGGCTTAATAAGCCCCTGAATTTGTGATTTTACTTAGAAATAATTAGTACAAAGATGAAACCAACGGCACTCGCCCTTCAAAGCAATTGTAAATAACATTTCAAAATTATATTAAAATATGATTAATGGAAACTCGCCATTTGCCCGAATTCGACACTTTCAATGTTATTTCTTGAAACACTGAATTCCCTTTCACAGTTACCAAAATTTACACTCTTCCTTTATTGTTCTTCTTGAAATATCTTTTCCAATGATACCAAACATAACCGGAAGTAACTACCGGAAGTGATGCTAATGTATTAGTGAAAAGGCGCAATTTTCTTTTCAAAATGGCATTTGAATATGACACTTTGAATTCCCTTTCACACTTAGCGAAATTACGTTCCCTGCCTGTATTGTTCCTCTTGAAATTGCCTTTCCAATGATATACTAAACACAACCGGAAATAAGTACTGGAAGTGGTATGAATGAATGGCATTAATGCATAGTATATGCCGTAATGTAAATAATATGTTTTTTATAGTGCTCAAAATTGAAGAAATTGTTCACTTTTTGTGAAAAGCGTTAAGTTTGGTATAGATGCACATGAAGGGTAACTGGAAAAAAATATATGATAGCAAGTTCAAAAACCCCCCCGAGGGGGTGGGGGAGGGGGTTACTTCCTCTGCCCCAAAAGGGGGTGGGGGAGGGGGTTACTTACACTCCCCCAAAAGGTTCTCTGGCTGTAACTCCTTAACCGTCAACGAATCAAAAGCATAAAGTGAAGCAAAGACGTTCAGCACACAATTTTGGACAGGAAACGGATCATCTTTTACATAGAGCAACCCTCGAACCACACAATCGTATTTAAAGTATTATCACACGGACGCTCCTTTTTCCAATTGGTTGTTATAGTGGTTTTCGTGTTCTAAGTGCTCTTGCGAGCCCTTTAATAGCTCGAAATATACTTGCTTAAAATCTTCTGAATGGTGGAGATGCATTCTTTCCATTCGTCCTAACCGAACTTGGGTATTTAACTTGGGTAGGAATTGTTCCGCAGTCATTTAAAGGTGAAGAGATAATGGCGTAGCGGCAAAAGCGAATGGTGAGTTTCGAATTCAAAGTGCTCTTGCAAGCTTTCTAATAGCCCGAAATAGCCATGCTTAGGATTTAAGGCACTAAGAAATTTTAATCTAGAAATGCAACTTTAGAGTTTTGGATTGCTATTGAACATTCTTTACTCAAGCTCCAAGCTGTTCTAGTACACAGGAGTGTATTAAAGGAACCAGTGTGGTCGCCAATTGTGGACGAATTTGCCATACTGGTTCATAAAACCAAGATATGATTTTAATTCAGTTACATTTGTGGGTTCAGTATCTCGCTTTATACCATCCAAAACTTGGGTCTGGTTTGAGATTAAATTTTTGTAAAGTAGGAATCCCAGACAGTATATCTTTGTCTGGTTAAGTTTACATTCGTGCTGTTTTACTTTGATTCTGCCATCTTGCAAAGCTTCACATAAATTAATTAAAGTCTTGGAAAGCTCCTGGCCTTTTTTAGCAGCAAGTACATCATCAAAAAAAGGAGTAACCCTAAAGATGTTCCTAAGCCCAAACTCCATGCGCTTTTGAAAAAAAATGCCAGGTGCACTCAAGAGGCCGAATAGAAGCTTTTGGTACTGGTATAAGCCCTTACAGGTGTTTATTGTTAAAGGAACATTGCTTCATCTGCTAACTCGAGTTGTAGGAATACGTCATTCAAATATTAGAAAAGGTATCACATCCAGCAAGTTTACTAAACAAATACTCTGCTCTTGGTAGGGGATAGTATTCAATTCGGAGCTGCTGATTAACTGTACCTGAGTAGTCCCCAACGATACGAATGTCACCATTCAGTTTAACCACGAGAACAACAGGGGTAGCCCAGGAACAGCAATATAAAGGTTTATATTGTCCTAATCAACTAATCAACTTTCCCCCTAACAGCAAGTGGTACCAGTTGAGCCTTACAGTATTTGGGTACTGCATCTGGTTTAAGTTTTATGTTGGCTTTAAAAACCTTAAAGTACTTTAACTTCGAGAAAAAGCTCAGGAAACTTTTCAAGTATTTGGTTATCTGAGACATCATCTGTCGAAAGCTTCCAAATCGTTAATGTAACAGCATAAAACTGCTTATGGTTCAGATTAAACCTGTGCATCCAGATACTTCCAGGCAAGGCAGGCTGCTTGCCAGGACTGATAACTGTGAATAGGCTTTCAGTTTGGCCATCATAAGAACCGTTTCATTTCACAGTGCCAAAACGTTAAAAAATCATAGATTTTAGGCTTTAGCTTACTAGACTTGCAGACCCGGCTTAAATGTCCATCAGTTTCGCAGTCTGAGCACTTGTGCTTTCGATATCTCCAAACTACGTAGAAGTAGGGTGAATTACCACAGTAGAAGGCCAACAAATCTCTAGGATTTCTTTTTAACAATATTATGGAGTTCTGTTTTCATAGCCTGGGTTTTTGACCCCTGAAACTGCAAAATATTTTTTCTGCTAATTCCTGAGATAGAGTAAACGTATAGGCTTTCTCTAATATTGCTTTAGATGGGTCTAAAGCAAATAATAGTTTAAAAGTGCCATGGTTACATAACCCTACCACGAACCTGTCTTTCAACATGGTTTGGAGCTTACTACCATCTGCAGCACTGTAATTGTCATGGAGAGTAAGCCTTTTTAACTCGGTTATGCAATGCAACTAATTGCCAACTAATGTCCAACTAATTGCCCTTGCCTTTGGAAATTCACATGCTTGAAAAGGAAGTCGGTTTCGGCAAAGATTATTGGTCAATAAAGTATTTATTTCGTCTAAAGTTTTAAATTTTGGTGCATTAGGTGCACATAGGTTATGAAGTAACCCATACGTTTTTACACCAACATTCATTAAAAGATGTACTAACTGCTTGTTGGCCGCAACTTCATATGGAGAAAAGTTTTACAGTAATCTCTGGAAGTTGATCAGCCGAGTCACTACTTGGGGCTTACACTCCTCGAGTTTTTTATGTGACAAAGGCATGATATCCGCAATATCTAACATTAAATTTAAATCTAAATTTTCCTCGTCACTTTCTACAGTTCACCTTGACGAATCAAGCAACAAAAGAGTTTTTACCTTATCTAAGAATTCTACGTTTGGACTCGCCTTTGTTGCACAGAGCAACAGTTAAATGTCCAGTACAATTTACTAATTTAAATCGAAATTAGGAACCCTACAATGAAACGGTATATAAACACTACAAATAAATTAGGCTATACGCGAATTCGAAGATAATTTAACGTTCGAAGCACATTTACTGGGTTATCAATACTGTGGCCCAGGAACCAAACTGGAAAAAAATTGGTTCGAGGAGATCACTCGGGAAAATTCTTACTGTGTTAACAGGGAGGGATAGACAACAAGCACAATAGATCAATTGACAACATTATCGGTCTTTAAAAAAATATGGCCGTTCCTTTTTTCACGTAAAACTTTTCAACTCAATAAACATTATCATTTTTGAAAAAGATACCCCCGTTTTTCCCTCACAGGAAGACGGTTACGAAGTTATTTAGTGCGGCAGTAGCGGATAGAAGTGGAAATAGCTGGAGTGAAAGTAAAGCAGACTTAGAAGCAGTGGACACTGGTGAGCAGCGTAGGAGGCAGCAAAGCCTACTTGCATTGAAAAAGCTTTATGGGGGTGGACTCACCAACGTTCAGATGCCGCGGTCAGTGTTGATGATCTGCAATCAAGGAAGTGGGCTACATCTAGCCTCTCAAGTTTACTTTGCAGTTGAGCGCGTAGTGGGGACTGGAGAGATCACGCATGTCAACACCTTACGAGCAGCACATGTGTTTGAAATTGTGTTGAGTTCGAGAGTAGCGAAATTGAGACTACTTAAGGCCAGTATTGTCATAAACGGTCACGCGGCTGAGCTGTTTGACCTACACGAACAAACAGTACAGGCCCGCTTACATTGGCTTCCAGTGGGCATCACCCCGCAAGAGGTGGCAGTTGGCTTCGGGAAAATTGAGACACTGGAAAAACATTCCTTCGAGAAGCTCTACGCAAGAGGGCGGACACTTTGTGAAACGGGAGTGCGTCTTGTAACGCTGCGCCTCCGGGAGGGGATCACAATAGAAGACGTTCCTGATGTGGCAATAATCAAAGGTATACAAACTCTTGTAGGCGACCGTCCTCCAAAATGTCTGTGGTGCCACGCGCGAGGGCACTTCCAGCGAGCGTGCGTCGCAATCGCGTGCAATGATTGTGGTGTGTGGCGCGATCCGCGTCAACTTTGCCCTCATCTTCAAGAGGCAAGCGTTTGGCGGATTTAAGAGTGCACGAAAGACCACCAGCACCTCTTAAAGAGACTCAGCAGCCACCTCAGCAGCGAAGTGAGAATCTGAGGCTGGGAGCCTTGAGCACCAGTGCCCCTTGTTTGGCTGTTACTGGCGACGTCAGCCCTAGCAGTGCTAAAGAGAGTAAAGAAGTGGCTTCATCGGTTGTATTGAGTGATCCAATAGTCAGCAAAGACGGCGAAACTGGCAACGAGGGCAAGGATGGTGAAAGTGTGTGGATTACCCCTCCTGCAAAACGGAAGAAGGGAAGTCAGAAACGGAAGAAGACACCGTCGTCATCGGCCGAAATTGTGGCAACGGTGTTGCGTGTGGATGAAATTGAAGAATCGGAAATGAGTGAAATTCAAGCATGTGAACAAGAAAGCGCAACTGCTGTGGCAAACAGGCGAAAGGAGGATCAAGTGAGAGAAAATGGCAGTGAATTGCTCAGTATGTTTGGAAATGTGCAAAATGTGAGTACGGCAGCAGCGGAAGGTGACTTAGTTGGCAGTGGTGAAGATATTGATTGTAGTGATGGTTTTGTGTTGAGTGTTGCTAGTAGCTGTATTTCACAAGTGAGTTGCAGAGAGGGGGTTGGTTTGGGGGGGGGGGACCCGGATCTAACCTAATCATTTCATTCGCTCTGTGTAATGTCATTACATGGAACATGCGAGGGTTGCAGGGAAAATTAAGAGATCTAGAATGTTTGCTAGAGCATGCCAATATTGTTGGGGTACAAGAAGTTGTAGACTTTCGGGGATTAGATGCAACAGCGTGGAAAGCGGATTTTATCCATTCTGGGCGTAAGGTAGGAATATTTATTAAATGGGCAATCCCGTATCTACCCATCACCATCCAATTCCAGCCAGATGGTGTGGATGCAGTCGCATTGAAAGTGTGGATGGGCAGTTGTTGGATATCGGTCGTCATAGTGCATGCAATGGGTAGTCAAACTGTTGCGGAATGGAAACGATGGCTGAAGCAGTTTCCAACCCCAGTAATTTTGGGAGGAGACTATAACAGTCATCATTTTGATTGGGGCTCGCTGCATGCTGACACCAGAGGGCGTAGGCTAGCTGAGGCGATTCAAGACGTCGGTTTGCGTATTCTCCATGATGGTTCACCGACGTTTGTGCGCTGGCAGCGTGGCGCAGTCCAGGAATCTGTTTTAGACTTTTTTGTTTGTTCGCCGGAAATAGCGGATAAGTGCAGCTGTCGCGTCTCGGATGATTTGCGGGGCAGCGATCATTTTCCTGTTCTCATGTGCTCTAATGCAGTTGCAGCAACTGCTTGTAGAATAGTGGGCGATAGGAGGCATCCGGTTGTTGGTAATGGGATTTTTTCGGACTTTGTACAACAAATGACTCGTAGACGGTCTAGGACGTCGAGGAGGGTAGTGGCAAAGACGCAGCCGGTGTGGTGGTCGCATGTTTGCTCGGTTGCGGTACGCGATCGACGCAAGGCCTATCGCAAATGGAAGAGAGCTCCCTGTGATGCATTCTGGTGGGGGTACAAAGGTGTAGCGGATGAGAGCAGGATTATTCTTAGGAGAGAAAAGAAAGAGTTTGGCACGAGGCTTTGTGCCACGGTCGGCGGAGCCCGTTCTCTCACACTGGCTTGGCAGATGCTCAATCCTGGTGCGGGGAAGACTGCAGTACAGTGGGTTTTTGGCCCACCAAACCCAGCAAAAAGTATTCTTCGTGGCAGTGAGATGGCAGAAGCCTTTAATGTACGGTTTGCCAGTGTTTATGCGCTTAGTAGCGGCTCGGCCCCCCCTTCTGTTTCGGCGGATATTTCGATATCCTCGCACGTCTGTGATGTACCGTGGGTTTCGTCGGAGTTCCGGGCAGCACTACGGAAGTGTAGGAGCTCGAGTGCGATGGGGATTGATGGTGTTGGGTATGCGGATTTACAGAAAGATGTCGATGCGTCATGTAACGCTGTACTCCCACTGTTCAACAAGCTGTTAGGAGGGGCTAGTATCCCGCCGTCGTGGATGTTTACCATCCTAATCCCGTTGCATAAGCAGGGAAGTGTGAGGTCGGATTTGACCCATTACAGACCTATTGCTCTACTGTCATGTCTTTGGAAAGTGCTGGAGCAGATGATTGTAAAGGGCTTGGAGTGGCACCTGGAATACCACGAATGCCTTGCTGGCGTCCAGTTTGGCTATCGGCAGGACAGGAGTGCACAAGATGCAGTGCTCTTCCTGCTTACTAGCATTAGAGAGGCTTGACTTAGGGGGAACGTTGTCTTGGCTGTCTTTCTAGATATTAAGGCGGCCTATGACACAGTCTCCATTCCCTGGGTTCAGGCCTCTCTGCGTCGAATGGGGGTGGGACCATGCTTGATTGAGTTGATTGTTGCACTCCTAGGTCGCCGTGAGTTTGCCACACGTGTTGGGATGTATTGGTCGGCTGCGGATTCAACGTGTAGAGGTCTCCCGCTAGGGAGTTGTCTCAGCCCTACGTTGTTTGCTGTAGCCATTAATGATGTTCTGGTTGAAATTGGTGCGCACTCGAATATTGTCTGTTACGCAGATGACGTGGCTGTTTGGTTTGTGGGCAGTGATCTTGCTCCCTTAGCATGCGAGGCACAAGCTGTTCTGGACAGGGTTGCTTATCTTCTGCAGGAGCGCGGCCTTTTGCTGGCTCCTGCCAAGACAGAAGCTGTGGTGTTCTCCCGCAGGTCTGAAGTGGTACTGCAGGCTATTTCTCTGAAGGTGAATGAGCAGGTTGTAACTCCGAAGGCTAGTGTTAAGTACCTGGGTGTAATCCTTGACTCACGGCTTACTTGGGCGCAGCATGTTAGTCAAGTTCGTGGCAGGGTCCTCGCCAGGACCGCTATACTGCGGCAACTGACTCACAGAGGTGTTACGAGAGGAGCGGTTCTAGCGACATACCGCACGTTCGTGAGGTCCGTGCTTGACTACTCCTTGCCGTTTTTGAGCGGCGTAAGGCGACATGAGAATACACTGCAAGTTGTTGTAAACGTCTGTTTACGCATCATCACTGGATGCATTTTGACAACGCCAGTTAGTGCGTTGGATGTTGAGTGTAATGAGCCACCAGTTGAGGTACGAGCGCGTGAGCTTCTGGCCACACTCTGCCTGCGGAATCTTAGCAGGGGTCAAAGAGATCCAGTTGCCAGGATACTACACGATTATGACATGTTGAGTGAACGTGCGCGTGATGTGCTGGGTGAAGCGGGTCGTGGGGTAAGTCTTCTGCGCCAGGTGGCAGGGGCAACGACGGTGGCATGTGCGAAGCCTCTGAGTCCACGGACGTGGTGCTATGAGCTGTATGCGGTGTTCTTGTCTCAGCCTACTGAATGCGATATTTTCTGTGATGCTTCATTTCATCCAGAGACGTGTGTAGGTGGCATTAGGGTAGTCATTCCATCCTTGAAAGTTGAGTGTATGCGCGTGATCTATGACGCGACGTCTAGCACTATGTGCGAGTTAGTGGCGATGTCTGTGGCACTGGATATTGCGCAGGACATGAGTCTTCCCTCCTTTGCGATTGTGACAGACTCACAAGCGGCCTGTGGGCTTGTTCGCCGTTCGTGGGATAGCTTGGCTGTTGAAGACCCAATTGTATATACGATTGGGTGGAAATTCTGGGTTGCATGGCGTACTGGTGTAGCTACTTTACGGTGGGTCAGAGGCCACAGTGGCATTCCTGGCAATGAGGTGGCAGATGGACTGGCGCAAGAGGCTGCGCGTGGTGACTGTGGTCAGTTGCATCCTCAAGTCTCTGTTCGAATGCGTCGAGTATCTGTTCGTCGGTGGTCTCTGGCACAGTGGCAGGATGCCTGGAGGACAGCTCGTGATGGACGAGCTTTGTTTACAGTGCATCCAGTGTGCTCCACTGCGTCGAACTTGGATGTGTTGCTATACAGAGATGCACAGATTCTGTCGCGTTTGCGCATTGGCTTCGCATTGCTGCGCGTACACAGATTCCGGTATGGATGGGTTGATTCTCCTAGGTGCTCTCTGTGTCTCATTGACGAGACGGCTGAGCATGTCCTTATACACTGCCGCAAGTTTGTTAAAGAGCGGCGCCGTCTGGCCCCCTGGTTAGATGCGCTTTCTGCCTTCGCTAATCTGCTGTCCCATACGGATGGTCCACGGCCAGTCGCCAGGTTACGCGCTGTTGCATCGTTCTTTCGTGACATTGGTATTGTGGTTTAATTCGGCTCCCCCCCCCTCCCGGTCCTTTTCTGTTTCCTCATTATGGTGGACTGACCTGCTAGAGTCTCTCAGTGGTGCTCTATGGTGCTGAGTTGTGGAGTGTGGCCTAATGAGGATGATGTTGGCTACAAGGTAACTATGCTGTGAGGCTGTGTTGGTTGTTTTTCACTGAGTAGGTGTTGTTATAGTGGTAGTTGTGGTTGTGGTTGTAGTTGCTGTTGGAGTTGTTGTTATGAGTGTGGTTTTGGAGGTGGTTGTATTCTTAGTGGATTTGGGGCGCATGGCATTTGGCTACGGCCTCAATAAAGCAAACTGGAACTGGAACTGGTTGCAAAGATGTGGTTGCACATAGGTGGTGGTGGTTTTTATGGAGCGCGTGGCAGTAGGTCGCGGCCGCAATTAAAATTCAGAATGGAATGGTTCACTAAGAGACGGAGTATCATTTATTGCAAAGGTTTGGTCGGTTTTTTGTTACGGTACACGAATCCAAA
>JAHWFP010107429.1:0-29066 GCA_023313725.1 Lithobius niger
CACTAGCTAACAGTTTAAGAAGTTAATAACCTAAATGCACTGTAATTCCCAAATACCATCTCAGTGAAAGTCCAAGGAAATATTTAGTAGATTAGGTATTTATTTGAAGTAATTCTTGTTTTTTTTTTATTTTGCACATCACCAGGAAATTTATCGAAACACACGCCAAAATCCTTGCTCAGATGGAGATACCGTTGGAAGATGTTTGGTCAATTGTATTGAACATCGTATTTACTCTAGTCAAAGCATTCTGTGCAGGTAAATACAAAACGAGGTTGTTTTTCTTTTACTTCAAACACTGAATATCTACAACAAGTAATAACTTATGACGGAAAACTTAGGGATATCTAGCTAGATCCTTTCTTTGACATTTTCTTGTCTCGTTCCCTCTTGCTCTCTTAAGGTAAGTCTTGACATTAAAGAGTGCATTGGCTGATATTGGTATAAGGTCTGAAGTCTGAAAGATAAAATTTTTTGGATGGGTAAAAATCACCTCTCAGTTGATGTTTCCTTCCCGATTTCCTTAAGTGTCTCTAAGAAAATTTCAATTTAACAACGTAATCTAGTTCAAATTGTAGGAAAGTAGAAAGTTGTTTCCTCTTACCCATTCTTACTTTGGGAGTTATTCAATTTGTCTTACTTTTCGAATGTTAACTATTTTGGCAGATTAGGCTGCCATCTTTGCATGCTTCACTTGTCTCAGGCCATCGATGCAATTTGCTATATTCCGGATGGGCATGCTAAGGTGGTGGAACTATTACCTATGAATCAACAACTTATATAGTTATTCGTCTTGTTGTTTACTTCAGGCATGCCAGTATAGCTAGCCTAAAATCAGGGCTTTAAGCTTTCTTACTAAACCTGAAAATCGGGGATCATTCAAATTAAGCCACTAATAAAAAACCCAATAGTGTTTCTCAGCTGGCTTCTTACTGATGGCTGGGGTATGGGGTATGGGGTATGGGTATTACTATGCAGGAGTGAACCACTTACTACAGTAAATTTGTTTATGCATGCGGGACATGTTTTTTCTACATGATTGAGTGAGTTTAGAGAAGATTTATCAAATCTCTGCATGGGCTTAAAAATCTTAAACATAAATAGAGATTATCCAGGACTACTCTGATTTAAAAGAATTTAATTTTTCTTGGTAAGTTTTTGACCTACACAATTCTGCGTGATCAAGTCAATCGATTCCCTCTCAAAGTTTTTTTGCTGTCTAAAAGTACTAAGAAAGTATAGGTCATGAATTAAAAGCTGTTTTCATAGGAATAACCTCGCAAGTAGTAAAATAATATTTTGGTAACATTATTGTGGGTGCCTGAATCTTCTTCCAACTAAAACTGTTGAAGCCTTCTGTTAATTCCTTTAAACACATTCTTCTCAAATTCGACCTATCAAATTTTTGCGACACTCTGAAAGGGTTCTTGTTAATTTTTCTTCATACTATTTTCTAAATCTCTGTCGTTGTATTCTGTCGTTGTCGTTGTATCTCTGTCTATGTACTTCTTTTTATTTTTGTTATTCAGTTTATTTTATTAAAATGTTCTTATTTTGGTGGGATGTTATTGGCACCGATCCTTCCTCATTCCCACTGACATTAGTGCGAATTTATTCAGTCTTATGTCCATTATTCCTAATTAAATTACGTCAGAGATGAATAAAATCTATATACAAATTGGCAAGAATAGGGACTGTGTGGTGACTTGATCAGACATCTTCCCCTGGCCTTTGCCCCCATACATTTCCTCCCTCAAAAACGGTAGAAACGTTTCCCCCCCCCCCCCCCCTTCCGGGGCTTAGGTCGGTCATTTAAACATTTCCCCTATTTTTTTAATGTTTTATTGTGAACAAAATAAAAAAAAATTCGGCTCGACAATTAAAATTATGAGCCATATTACGCCTATAGAATTATTATTAAGCCGATCAAAAAGGCCGCATTGTTATTGAATCCAAATACCACTAAATCTTCCTCTTGCTAAAATATTCCAGAGAAACTCTTAACCAATGATAGTCGACAAGACACGAAGTTTGATGCATCATCCCAATAAGACAGAAAAAAAGGCATGAACCCCTTAATTTTAATTTATACTTTCCTTCAAGTTTACATACTTTTAACTAATAATGCCAGAAGATCAAGTTTAGTAAAATTCTTTATTTCCTATGTGACTCATTAAACAATATAGACCATAATTTTACAGATTTAAGAACTGGAAACAAATTACCAGTTCTTTTACTGGTAAGTTATGGTTTTATTTTTCACAGTTTTACAAATTATCAAGTCTCTGCAGTCTAGCTAAGAATGCTCATAGGTCAGTATTATAAAGTCTCATTTCCTCATATGTAATTCATTCAATGATATGGACTGTAATTTTGTACTGAAAAAAATGACCAGTTCTATGTACTCGTAGGTTGAGGTTTAATTTTTCACTGTGTAAATTCATATATTGATTATTTGGATGAGAATTATTTTAGAATTTGCTAGGCTGTAGACACGAGTTGCGTAAAAACGTCCTATATCCAATTTTCATTACTTTTTTTAGGTTGCATTTTATGATGAATGAAACCTCACCTCTTTGTAGTGATAAGCAAGCAAAGGAAATTGTTCCATTAATAAGTATGTATCTTGAAGCTAATTTCAACTTGAAAAGTTGCCTGTGTCCTAGGAAATACCACGTGACTTTGTACACTGTAGGAAATGAGAATTATGATAGCACCGGTGGTGGCCCGAGAATCAGGCCTGCCATGAAAGTGGATATAATTATAAGAATTCCTGATAATCAAATAGAAGTTCTTTACGAAGTACCATCATTCACCATCTTTCAGCTTTTAGCTGATATTGGAGGAACGTTGGGCTTGTATTTTGGCTTGGGCGTGTTGCAGATATTCGAACAGGGAGCTGGTTTGTTTGAGAAGATAATTAAATTTGCAAACAAAAAGAATTGGGGTTGTAAATGTTAGTTGCATATGCAGAACGGTATAAACTGAAATAAATGGTAAAACTAATTGAATTAAATAAAATTCATGGAGTTAGACAAATATATGGTAAAGCATTTGTTGAATTTCTTGGGCTAAATTCACTATGTAGTTCTTAAAGTTTAACTAAATTTAGGCGTTAACGACTGTCTTTAACATCATAGTTAACACAAACGTTTATGTAAAATTCTGTGTCGAGTAACAATGATATTTACCATTTCTCATAAGAGCCTGATATAGGATATCTTACGAGTGACGTCAATTTTGCTACTGACTATGATGTATAGTATTCAGCATATTTAGGTAGGCAACCTATGTCAAAGGTTTCAGTGATCGTAGATGGTACCCCAACTTGATCCTTAAATAAGTGCTGGAAGTAGCTTTTCTGAAAGTTGCACAGAAATTTCAGAATGACGTGCTAAGGCACGTCTTATAACTAAAACACCCCAGCTACTCAGAAATGCTAAGCTACTTAAGGTGCCAAGGAGGCTGTAACCGCAAGGTTAAAAATTATTTTTCGGTAGTTTTCTGCTTTGGGAAGTAAATGTTGAACCTGGTGTCCCAGGCTTGGTATCTCTTGGACATGCTGTTTTGGAACAGGACGATTTGGTCACACTGGTCTTGTCCCAGACAGGTTGGTCCTTTCCATTTTGGTCTCAAGCCAACTTAGTACATCACATTTTTATTTAAGGTGCATTCAAGACCATAGCTGATTTTTCGGGTGTTGTGTGTGAGTAAAGGGAAGAAACTTCCACTCCAAACAAGGCAAAGAGTATCAAATATAAGACAAAAATTTGGTTGATTACTTGTTTTACTGTTTCATTTTTTCTGTGTGTAACCACAGACAGAGACAACTTGGGACAAAGGTTAAAAAACGTAGTAATTAAATGGTACGTCCTCTTCCGATTTGTTTACAGTGAGTGGGAAATCCGTTAGCCCAACTTTTAATGTTTATTTACCACAAGAAGAATTTATGGGCTCAGAAGGCCTTGCCTCTTTTAACAATCTCGGATTATTTGGTGTTTAATATGATGGATTGTTGCGTCTTTATTTAACGATTGTTAGGTAACTCGTTTCCTACGTTGTACTAGTGTGTTGCTTGCTTCCACTTCGTTGGTGCCAATTCTGAGGATGGCTTCATGTTGTTTATCGGAGTTGCCTCTTGACTCTAGTGGTATTAGTAGTGGTCTTAGAGGTTTGGTCAGAGGGAACCTTGGGAAGGTAAAGCTAATTAATTATGAAACAAAACAGTAATATCATTGAAAGCACAATGGTAAAATGGTTCTAATAATATTAATATCACACTACGCTTATGGTTCTTATAATATTAATATCACACTACGCTTTGTCAACTTAGTACTTTGTATAGTTATTGCTGCAATGACGTTTTCTGAAGTGCTACACCTGATGCTAAACCAATTGAGTCAATAAATCCCCAAAGTTGGCCATCAAAAGAGGACTCGTATTGGATCATTCTGCACAGCCAAAGGACGAAACGATCACACTGTGGCCCTAGTGAGATTTCAACATTGCGGATTTAGTGTCAAAATGTTAAGGAACTAATTGCAGAAGACAAGGTACAATTTCTCACATATTGTCAGCAGACCTAACGTCAACACGCTTTTAGAAGTTCACACTACCATTAACCTTTGAGGTGTCAATGAAAATTATGAAGTTAAATGCGGTAATGCACTTTTTTTTCCTTACGTGTCATATTCTCTTGGTTTGTCAACGGTTTTTGAAGAGTTAGGTTAAAGGTTAGACTGAAGATGGTTTGACTGCGTGCCACTCTCTGGAATACCCCCAAAACGACCAACTGACTGGACTGACTGTTAACAGATTCTGACAGTGTAACGGATGGTGCCCAGCTCTCCTACCTGTATTCTCCTACCTGTGATTCTTAATTTCGAAGCTGGAGAGCAAGGATATATAGTGTTTGTGTTTTAAGTTTAAAAGTCTCCTGTAGGAGCAAACAGCATATCTACCTCGCTTTATCCAAATTTAGGTTAGCTTTGTGAGTGCTTGGGGTCATTTAGCTACTGCCTGTGGCAATTTGATATGGGATGCTCTGTCAACAAGTTATGGACAAAGACATCAGAATTTTGATGACTATTACGCAGGCAATTTAACAAAATTAAAATTTTACCATTTGTAACAATAACAATATTCATGACAAGACTGACTGGAAAGCAGCTGTTAAGACCATTCTGGAAAAGGTAAAATGCAGGATTATTTTTGTTGGTCTTGATAGACCAACCTATTCAAAATAACAAGAGAGGCACTATATCGACAACCCCAACAAACGGTTGAATTAGTTGAAAAAGGGTCAATTCATCAGCATATGTCAGTTGGACAACAAGCTGCTCATTCTGTAATGGTTTTCAATTTGCACGGTTACCAATAAGTACTGAATTACGAGAATCCACAACCTTATATCACAAACTCTAAATGGACCACCTTTAGTGAATTCGAATACCGTGATGCAACTTTTATTGGCCCCCGTTCAGAGTGACGAGATTTAAAAAAAATCAATATTTAATCACAAGATTGTTGCACATGTGGTAAACTTGTTCACAGGCTTACCATTTGTGATAGCATTCCTAAGAGCCCGTGTAAGGGACCAATGTGTGCCCTGTGCTGGGGCTATGTCAATTCCTAAGAGCCCATGTAAGGGACCAATGTCTACTCTGTGTTGGGGCTATGTTAATCAAAAACTCTCTGCACCATCAATGAAAATACGATCCCACAAATCATCATTAGAGGCGTGATAATCGTAATGGCCATGGACGTGGTGGTAATAGGGGGCACCATGTAGCTGCAGTTAATGTTAATGTCAGTACCGATCAATACAATAATGCTAACAAGATGTTCGGTATCATTGGTTTAAATTGGCTTAAACAAATTTATGGTTGTATGTTTAGGTTGTAGGGCTTGATAGACACACCTATTGATTTGATTGAGATATTATATCAACAAGCCCACCTAACGGTTCAATTGACTAAAGAGCGTTGAATCATCGGCAATTGTTAATTGGAGAACAATCCCCTAAATGCCTGTTCAAGTCTATAATCGAGGGTTATTTTCTTTCAATGTAATCAGTAGCAGTACAAGAGCTAGATCGCCACGTGTCTCATCAAAGGCTTTAGTATGATCAGGAACGAATAAATATGTAAACACTTCCGTAGGACGTGGGAGTGTCCATGTTGTAATTATTGCCTTATAGTCCATCTGTCGTCACAAGGACAACTGAGAGAAAAACTGTCGGTTTCGTTTCTCTGATATTTTACCAAAGCAGCATGCAGATTCAGGAGGCGAAACGTGCGATTTTTCGCAGCGTCACTGTGTTGAATCCCACACATTTATACTTAACTTAAATTCTTAGGAATGTTTGGGAACTAAGTGCGTTTTACACACCTTAAAATACGACAAATTAATTGCTTTGTATTTACACTGAGTTGATTTGTTTATTCTGATTTTGATGACCCATGTTTCTTTGGTGTTATAATAGCACAGGTATACTGTGCTACAGGAGATTTGCATACAAGATATAACTATGTTTTACAGTATTTATTTAGCATCTAATGTGTCTTTAAATATTAATCGTTTAAGATCTTAATCATTCTTATTAACAGCATCTAAATGTAAGCTTATTAGCAATAATGAGGAACTACTCAAGTGTATTTTGGAGTTTATGTCGGCCATCTGCACTTACCAGAAATTACCCCATTTAACCGTGTCCTAAGTAGATTTTCTCTTGATGTGCTTCAGATAATAATGCTCCAAGAAATAATATAAGTAGTTAGCCATTTGATGTGAAAATAACAACGTTTAACAATGTACTGTTCTGTGTTATATGAATACTTTGTATTGTGTTAGATTTCTTTTTCCTGTAAAAATTAATGGCGTTAAGCATTCGACCCTTCTTCTCTTGTAAATTGTTGCGTAATAATATATAGGCTTCTCTGTCGCTTGAAAGTAACGATTTTTAACAATGTACCTTTCTTTCTGTTGTGAAATGATGATGTTTAACAATATATGTGGCATTTCTTTAAAACATAATATTTACAAGTGTACAAGTGAACAAGTTTACAAGTGTATATTTTTTCGCTTTTAAAAAATGTTTAAAAAAACATTTCCAGGAAACCCTATTTTAAAATCACGTTTCATCACTTTGCTTAGTTATTCGTATATTTTCATAGGTCTACTGTTCCAAATCTTTACTTGACTTATTAGGTAAGCGTACTAGTATGCGTTTTGATAAGTTTAAGCATTGCATTTTGTTTTGGTGTAGTTAAAGCTGAGATGTCAGTTGAGTTTGATTATTATGGTTAAAAATCAGAGTTTGGGTTATGTGCTCAAGTGTTATGATTGTATTTTGGTTGTATATACAGACAGTTCGATGTTGAAAATAAAAATTTCAATTGATTTAGAGTACCCGAACTATGAGGGTCTTTCGTCAGCCCTGGCCTACTGCATCATTCGTTTTTTACTAAGCCTCGTTTCTTAAAGGGCAATTAAATCCATTTTGACATGAATGTTTTACTTTCGGATCACTTACGCAATAACTAAACACAAGAATTGCGTAGGAATACGTTACGTACGTCCGATACAACAATTTAATTACTGCATCACCAAAACATGATACGGAGACCGCCATTGTTTTGCTGGAAAGCGCAGAAATTAATGCCGACAGATGGTGCTTATCAATTTCGACTCGCAGCCGATTGAGATAACTGTGTTGTTTGTGAGAGCTCAAGTGCCTGACGGCCTTAGCGGGCTGACAATATAGTGGCCAGTTTAGGCCGTCGGACGCTTGAGTTCTCACAGCCAATACAACTATCTCAATCAGCTGTGAGTCGAAATTGATAAGCACCGTCTGTCGGCATTAATTTCTGCACCTTCCAGCAAAACATTGGCGGTCTCCGTATCGTGTTATGGTGATGCAGTAATTAAATTGTTGTATCATCCGTACATAACGTATTCGTACCACAATTCTTGTGTTTAGTTATTGTGTAAGTGATCCAAAAGTAAAACATGCATGTCAAAATGGAGGTAATTGCCCTTTAAGCCTAAGGAACATTAGTCAAAATGGCTTCGATTTCTACGATTCTGCTTACTTGTGTTCAGTTTCAGGACTGTTACGGAAGAAAGCCTTAACATATTCAGAGGACGATGATTGTGGCAGTGGTAAAGTACTGTGAAGAAACTAACATAATAACCTATTTTTATAACATTAAAAAAAAAATAGGTAGATGCTCGATACAGATATTGGGCGTAAATCGAGAAAGCTCAAGCTTGGTCAGAAAAGAAAAGACAAGCCTGCTTGATAGGAACTAACAATCGAGTCCGATGCATTAATATTGGAGTGTAGTTTGGATAGGTTTTCAAGTACGTAGGTATTTAGTTAAGCATAAACAGTGCTATATAAATCGCCAGTCTGCTATTTCGACAAGTCTTCGGTGATCTCCCATGTGCAACATTCGACATATATTCCTAATATATGGAAGGTCTTATAGCGTACAGAATTATATCAACAATATGGTACAGAAACACGTTTTTTCTATAATTGTTTTTCAATAATTTCGTAGAATAGTTAAATCTAAACTTCAGATAAATAAATATATGAACAGGTACACATCGAAGACGTTTTGTGTGTAGCAAATAATACAACCAAGACATGAAGTTGAAAAAGAAAAAAATAAGGCAAAGATTATTTTGTAAGTGGTATCTGCAGCATTAACGTTTTGCCTGGAAGTGAATTTCCGGAAATCATAGCGTTTCTTTGTCCATGTACACTTTTCATTGATATACAGTAGAAGCTCTTCTGTGAAAAAGGGAAAAAAAAATTGAAATTTCAAAATTACAAAGGCAAGCAAAGTGGTAATTTAAGAGATAAAATAGCGTTTTCAAATCACATATGACATCCTGCAGACCAAATATCTAATTCTGACGTCTTGACGGCCGCCAAGCAAACAGCTAAAGGTTACAGTAATACACAATTGAAAAAATTTACATTAAAAAAATCTAACCAATGGTTAATGACAATTAACTAATAAATTTTAAAGTTCTTGGGTTTGTCCATATTAGAGGACTCAGTCCTTACAACTTTTGTTTCCTTTTTAGTCAGCAAAAGTAGCAGATAATGTTTAGGCAATTTTCTTAATTCCGTTAATATATTTGATTAAAACTATTTTAGGCTACATCCCAAATGCGGATGATTTTGAAAGAGTTAGTGAGATGTTTTCTTTATTAGAAAAAAAACTCTCTCACGTCAAATTTTTCTTGTGCACTCTTTGGTGTGCACTCTTGTGCACTCTTTACAGTCTAAGTACACAGTAGACTGGGATGCAATTCCAGCTTGAAACCCTCGCCAGCAACTTTTTATTAATTGTGTTACATAGCTCGAAATGACACACTAGTAAAAAGCCAACTCGATTAATTTTTCACAGTAAAAACAGGAAAACGAATAGGGAAGTATTAGCAAGTAAGGTGCACTAGTTAAATAAACGAGACTTGTGTCGTTTCGAGAATTGCTCCATCTCGTTTTCAAGTTGAAATAACGTAGATTATGCAATAATAAAACACGTAACACTTAACACTGCAATACGTCACAAGACAAAAACAGGGCACACCCTGAACTGTCAAAAACTTTTCTTATTTTCCGTAAAAAATACAGCACAAGGGTAAATTTGCATAATTTTAGTTCTCATTCCCAACTCCCACAATCCATGATTACCGGAAAGAAAAATTTTGGGTGGAATATGTCCCCATTTTGCCTAAACGTACAGAAAGATAGGTTGGCCGCTAGTGCCGCCACTGTATCCATTGCAGCATTGGCTGGGCTAACGAACTTTTTCTACTTTTATAGGTACGAGGTCTGGTATTCGTACTGTAGATGCCTTGCTTGTCAATTAGGTCGCATATATGTTTTTTTTCTTTGACTCGTTTGATATGCCTTTAAAGATGCTTTGAATGATTTTTTTATTGTTATGTGTTTTGACTATGGCATAAACAACTATGTATTCTTCTTGGTAAGACATAAGTCCCGAATAGTGTTGCCACGAGATCAGAAAATCTCGAATTTTTCCGACCCTCGTGTCATCTCGATGAAACGACACGAGGTCGAGACAATCTGTTCGCAAATCGAGTCTAGGTCGATATGATTGAAGCAGAGATTGAGAACAGACAAGACAACATTTCAGTTTGTTCTACCTACTTCGGCTTTTTAATTTATGGATTTGGTGAGGCAAAGCTAATATTTTACTGCCGTGAATAGGTCTAAACTTAATTTTCTTCATCTATTCTATTCTTCCCCCAACCCCCCCTCCCCCTAGTGAAAAGTTGCCTAAGACAAAGAGGCTGCTACTACTCAAAGTAAAATTTGAAAAATACAAAAATTGTTATTTTTAATGTAACACTATAGTAAATTTTCACCAGCATCCATCAAAATAGCTTAACTGAACGCTATTAGTAAATCCAATAAAAATAAATACCTTGGTACTCATAAATGCAAAAACCAAAAGTCGATGCTGGCGGGCGGTTTTTTATTTTTATTTTTTTCCCCTCTGAAATTCTGATGCGTGCGGCCATATTTTGTTTCGGGGGGAGGTTTGTAATTTTCTTCGTTTTGCGGAGCTGCCCTAAAAATGCCTAAAACAATGGGAAAAAAGCATATTTGGAAACCTTTTTTTTTGCAGACGTGAGGCATCACCTAATTTCCGAGGTTTTAACGTGAACTGGGGACCAAACAGCGAATTAAGTAATGCGTGTTTGAAAAAATCAATAATGATGCTAAAAAAAAGATTTCAATCACAAAATCAGTTCATTTTTACATTTTTGTGCGTTTACTAAACTGCAACCTATGTTACTTTTCTTGAGTTGTTAAAAGTCAATTAAACTAGCCCATTAAAATGAAGAACGCTGCCATTTAGGACTTCGCAGTATTAGCCAAGTTAAGAATCACAGGTGGTGTTATTGCTGGACATTCTTTGTCTAATCTGTCGTTTGTCTACAGCCAGCATAATGCTGGAAAACAGGCTGTTTTTAGCTACAGAGTGGCACGTTTAAAACCCAAGCAAAGTTTAAAAAAAGCACATTTTTCTCACTTTGACACAGGCGGAATTTTTTTTTCATTTATTTATTTAACAATAAAAAAGAGCGACGCGGCACGTAATTATTGACGCGCTCACTTGTGAGAAACAATGTTGTTCTTTTTTGCATCCTAAATGTTATCCACCAATACTACACTAAAGAAATTATTTCACTAATTCGCTAAATTAGATCCCTAATTTGGTATTTGCATAAACTCCTCGAATTAAAAAAAAAGTAAATTTCAGCTGATTTTGAGTTTAATTTGTTTCTTTGCTTCCGAAATGTTAAAGAAGCATGAGAAAACAGACATTCGTTGTGGGTATTCCGCGTCTTCGATGGCAACATTGCAAGGAAAAGAAGTCGAGGAGGGCCGAAAGATTCGGGCAAATTACACATTTTTTAAAGGTCCTGGAGGATGGAGGTTCAATGCCTCGTCAACAGCTAGGTCATTAGCGCCAACCTCAGTCACAGTGCAGTGGCCCGGGTTGACACTGCACCACACACTACAGATATGTTAACCAAACCCTAAATCTAGATCTTATCGCAAAAGGTCAGAATCTATATCCAAATGACATGCAATGTCTTGCGGAAGGTGGAAATGGCGACAAACACCATCAAGATGGTGACAATCGACAAGAACGTGACGGACCATAAATGGACCAGTGACACCAATGACATTCAGGAGAGATAACCCCCTCAAATGAAAACAATGAGTTAGGTTAGTATGGCCAATATGCAAAAAGGTTTACACAACCTCTTCCCGGTGACTGCGGTGACAATCCGAGGGCTATTCCTGGAGATGGCCTTTAATAGCCCGCAACTATTGCTGTCTTGTTTGGCCCACAAGGCTTGCAAGCAGCGAGCAATCTCAGACGTACAATCTCTGCGCCTGAAGGAACAAGGCACAGATCCCTGTCGAGGGGACAAGAAAGGTCCCCTTTCGCTGCAGCATCAGCGTTGCAGGACCCCAGGTAGCATGGTTTTGGTGGTGACATACGATAAAGTATAAATGCAAACAGAAAGTCGTCTCCCGTTTGTAAACTGTGTTTTTAGTGGTTTATTTTTGTATTCGTGCGTTTCCCATACTCTTCCTTTTGAAAGTCTGTGGACGTCCATGCAGTAAAGGCACTCATGTCAGGAGATCAATCTTTGCATTTAAAATGTGAGGCTGAACCCAGCGTTTATTTATACCTTTTGCGGAAATTTTTACCTTTTAGCAAAAAAATGTAAACACTGTTTGCGAACTGCTGGTGTTAGTCGAAGTCCAATTATTCAGTGACTCTTACTTCCGTGAGAAATGAAATAAGCTTTAGCTTGAATACTTTAAATTATTATCTTTAGCCTTTCATTTACAAGCATCTGGGCATTTTCTCAGCTTGTTATCTATGTTAAAGACAGTGACAAATACATTTTTTCCTAAACTGGCGAAACCAAATGACGCAGTACCACATACTACAAACATGTTAACCAAACCCTAAATCTAAATCTTATCGCAAAAGGACAGAATCTTTATCCAAATGACATGCAATGTACCAGCTTGAGGGCTGAAGTTGGGTGATAATAATCTACTGAACCAATTTTTTTCACACAGGTGTCACTCCCAGATAAAGATAAATTTACTGCATGCCTTCGGTAACAGATGTTATTAACACATTATCAAAAGAGTATAATTCAAATAAAGGTTGATATGAAAGCACTCTACCTCTTCTTGTCTTGTTGCTTTGTGAAGATGAAGGTCCTCGCCATAACTTTCGTTTTGTGCGCTATTTTTTGGGTTCAGGTAAGTTGACCGATGGAGGCTTGTTACCACGATTCAACGGTTTATATGATCTGATTATTTTAACCGTTGAGCCTGGAATTTAAAGCATCAGAGAAAATACGGATAAGCATATATCAGTAAAGCCTTTCTTTCAAAATCACTAATCTCGAAAATTACACCTTCCTGGCCAGAATGCATGTAAAGCTACTGTCGTAACCCTTACATGACAATGTAAACCTTACTTCAAAAGCTGTTGGCAATTAAGCAACAACGTGACCGGCTTTGTTAGGAAATACTGAAACTGAACATGAAACTGAAAACCCAGTGTCTTTTTCCTGCACCTTCCACCACTTTTAATTTATTTCCACGCTTTGTCCTTTATTCCATTCTTTCCCCCCTATGCCCCTCACCTACCCCTCACCTACTCCCCTCCATGGTCTCTTCTAACGTTGACATGGCAATGTAAACAGTACTGTACTGAATATTGGCAATTCATCAAAAACATGACCTGCTTTGCTAGAAAACACTGAACCTGAAAACCAAGTGTCCTTCTTTTACTGTACCTTCACCACTTTTAATTTCTTTACAGACTTTTTCCTCTCTTTATTTCCTGTCACCTACTCCCCCCCCCACATACCCCTTCGCCTACTTACCCCATAGTCCCTTCTAGCCCTAACGTGGCAATGTAAACAGTACTTCAAAAGCTATTGGGAATTCAGCAATAAAATGACTGGCTTTACTAGGAAACACGGAAACTGAAAACCATGCGTCCTTCTTTTTCTGTATCTCCAAAGACTTTTAATTTCTATCCAGACTATTTCCTTTTCCGTACCTTCCCCCTCCTCCAACCCCACTTACCCCATCGCCTGGTCCCCTCCGTGATCCCGTCTATCCATGACGTGGCAATGTAACCGGTTACGTCCAATTTCGCCAAATCCCATTTCGCCAAAACGAAAGCAGATTAAGAGCTTTTGCCTTTGGGACCAATCCGTTTCTCCAAATCCCATTTCGCCAAATACCGTTCACAAAATTTTAGGCACACGAAACATTTAAAACATTTAAACACGAACACTTATAACATGTAATGGTCAGACATTTATAGACAACATCCGTTTTGCAGAATAATTTGTGTCAAATACGTGCCTCGCTCGTGCTACCGTGCTCGCTGCGGCTAAACAGATAACATCAGAAACCGCAACTAATCAAAAATTACTTCCAGTTAGGAATGCCTCTTTAACTTCTACAAGGTTAAATTTTTGAAGAATATTTTGATTTTGCGAAACGGGATTCTGCAAATCGGGAATTCCCGTTTGAAAAAGGGAAACCATCACGTATATAACTAACTATTCTTAAAAGAAAACCTTGGCATTGACATAGTGACGACCAAGCATTCTAAACAATATTTTAAGTATACGTTTTCCGTTTGTATTGCCAGTTTTCAAAATACTATCGTGTCCGCGGCCTATCTTGAGTTCGCCCCCAGAACGAATACAGATAATCGATTGTAGGTATTCGATAGCAGAGCACCTTGTTGATATCCTTGATGGTTACAAAAACAATTGAAGTCGCTCCCTCCAGGAAGATATAGCTGCTCGTAAAATACCTGCACGACTCAAGATACGCTGCGCGCACAATAATAAATCAATTGGTCTTATTCTACCACTGCTTGTGTCCGTTAAATGTTTGCCTTTTAATGCCCCATTATATAGAAATAAGGTATTAAATTTCGTGTACGTAAAATTTTGTCATGTTTGTTTTGGCGAAAGGTGATTTGGCGAAACGGGATTTGACGAAATGGAAGTTTGCCACAGTACTTCAAAGGCCATTGGCAATTCATCAGCAACATGACAGGCTTTGTCAGGAAACAGTGAACTTGAAAACCACGTGTTCTTCTTTTCCTGCGTCTTCCACCACTTTTAATTTCTTCCACACTTTTTTCTTTCTTCCGTTTTCTTCCCCCTCCTCCCACCCCACTACCCCTTCGCCTACCCTCCTCCTCGATCCCTTCTAGCTCAACCAGTTTTGGAAGCACTGCCCCAGTTTCTTTGTTTTTCCACTTCACATCTTAAATTTCCGAACATTACACCTTCATATTCAGTACAACGCGTCACTTCCTCGATATCCGATACAATTATCCACAATGGTCAGTGACTTGTGCTTTCCTACACGTTGTCTCCGCTAAGGATGTAAATATAACGTTTTAAACCTTTAAAACATGTAACAATTGATTGGCGGAACGAGTGAGTGAAGCGTAGCCTATGATGGAGACCAAATTGCAAAATGCTGGTCCGTTGGTTGATTGCACTTTTAAAAGTCAAATAAATAAATTTAAAAAAAGTTTATAACACGGAAACGAAAAAAATTAAATACGTGAAATTTTTAATTGTAAAAATAATAAAAGAAGGTATACGTCCTTTTGTGGGTTTAGTGAATTCTACATTTCACTCGTTGCAGGCAGTACCGTCAGTTGCATCGTTTTATGGTTTAGCTACAATCCTAAATGTAACACGGATTAATAAATAAAAACGGATCGTTAAGCATTAAAGAGAAACGGTCTCTAAGTCAATCCTTAGAAGGAACACGGACAAGGATTGACAGTAAGGGTCTAAATCTAAAATTTCTTCAGTAAGAGGCTGGTAAGCATTATACTACCAGGTGGTTAGCTTAAAGTAAGCCAATTTTATGAATACAAATTTGTAAATATAATTCCAGCCTATTCGGATGGAGCGTGTGTGTGTGTACGGTTATGACAATTTTTTTTGCATTTTGAATATCTTTAAAGAACTTAACGAACATAATTTTCTTTTGGCGTTTGTAGTTTGACTTTTTATGTTTTAAAATTTTCGAATATCTTTCTATGAATTTTGTATATTTAATGTTAATTGACGATAAAATATATTGACAATATTGATCTCTGTTGCAAATATGCTGTCATGTTACCAAACTGAAGGAAAAAAACTTTTCAACCTAAAGCAAAGAAGGAAAGCACATCTCTCTATCTTTACATCAGTACATAGGTATTTATATAATCTCTTACAGCGTTTCGTTAAAATGTATTTATTGATTTCTTATTCGTAAGGTTAGAAGATGGGCAACGGGTAGTAAAGGACTTACCAGCGTCTTACTGACGAAATTTTATTTCTGGACCCTTAATGTGATGCTTATTCGTGTTCCTCCACCTAAGGTTTGACTTTTAGACCCTTACTCCATAATATTTAACGATCCGTTTTTGTTTACTAACATATATTCAGTATACTGGTTCGGTCAAGACAAAGCGAGACAACACATGGCCTAATATCGATTAATCTATACTTTTCAAGCTCATCTCAGTCTCGCTCTCGTTCGCCGTGGTAACTTTCGAGTAGACTCGTGGATTCCTGGAATTTTTCGAAGTGCTGAAATGTTTTTTGGTGAAAGGAGAAAAAAATTAAACCAGTAGTCACTTTTATCAGTTCCTTTTTCAAACTTTTATCACGTCCTTTACAACAATAGAGAAAAAAAGACAATAAAAGGGAGTCAGATACAGATCTTTTTACCAAAATAAATCAACAATACACGTTGATCACTGCTTCGAAAACGTTATAAAAAGAAAAATCTACATTATAATCCTGGAGGCCGGCTAAAAGGAAGGCTAAATGGAAAAGGGAAAGCTAAAAGGAAAACCACTTCTCCCCCTCCTCGCGCCCGCATTGGAATTCACTCTCCCACTCTACCTGCATGGAAACAGGAGCAGGCATGAGTAGTCGATCAACTCAATAAAGGTTCAATCTGACAAGTCGTCGGGCCGAACAATCACTTCTCCCCTCCTCGCGCCCGCATTACAAATGTCCTCTTCCATTCTACCTGCATGCAAAGAGGAGGCAGGCATGAGTGGTCGATCAACCTGACAAGTCGTCGGGAAGATGGCCGGAAAAATGCCCCGGGAAACGTGTCCGTAAACTTAATTCATGACCGGCCCTGTGCATAGCATGGGCTTTCTCTAGTAATAAATAAACAAGGGCACCAGAACTTATTTATTTTTCTTACGATGAAAGTTTAAAGATAAATTTGAGTAAGCCTGGAATAAAAAATTAGGGAGTGGGAAGAGAAACTTAATAATTTCTTTTCTGCCTATGACATGCTAATGTCATGAAATAAGATTACGATAGAAATCAAAAGATTTAGTTACTAAGCAAAGAACTACATTGGATAAATCTATCGTATCAAACGTTTTCTAGTTTGCGCTGGACCACGACTAAGAAATTCATTTTTGATTAAACAGGTTAGAAAGCCAAAGGGCTCGGAAAAGGCCGTGTCAGTATGGTTTTTAAAGTTTTGGTTGTTTTTCGTGAATTAGACGCAGATATAATTTCCTCGGCAACGTTGTTTAGATTTCTAATGACCCAATTTATATACACATACTGTACGTGTGTATAAAGTGTTGATCTTTACTTTGAAAGCGAATTTGTTTTATATTTATGAAGGCAACATCTTACTATAGTGCACAGAAAGATTTTTTTTTTAAATTTTGCTGCATTTTATTTTTCAGATTACTGAAGGATATGAAATTCCAGCTGGTATGTTGTAAAATCAAGAAAACTTGAGCAATAAATCGGAAAGAATTTCTAGTACTTAAAAAAATCAACCAAATTTACCGTGCCTAGGTCAGATCTTAGTCACCAGAGGATGATTGGGACCGGTGTTAGTGGCCGTTGGGACCGGTGTTAGTGGCCGCATCAGCGACCCTTCCGGATCCCCACCGCCTATTGAGGGGGTGAAACCAATTATTATTATTATTATATTCTGTGCCAAGATCATGTTCTAGAAATTATTCCTGGCATATTTTTTTCTTGTGCTCAGTATGTGACGCAAATCATCGATACAATAGAGCAGTGACACGACGTAGTATTATTGTATATAACTCTATGCTGGAGCCTTAATTGGTTGGCTGCAAGAGGCACTGCAGAGAAAAACAGAAGGGCGTCATACTGAAACCGATGCTGTGAAGAGTGATTTTTTAGACCTAAAACGCGCGATTTTTGTTGTTGGAAAAAACAACGTTATTTTAAGCCTAAGAAATCCGCTCTTCCGTTGTTTATCCCTCCATTTTTATGTAGTGAACCTTGTAGTTATGCCCTCCAAAACCCATACTGGTGCCAATATGGCGGCAAATGTCACTGCTCTATAATCATCTATAGAGAACCTTGCAGGTATCCAACATGTAGACACCAAAATGGCGGCCGTTGCATCGTATTCCAAGCTTCGCTGAGCAAAGAAATCCCTTAAACAGTGAAACCAGAAAGCATTACTCGTCGTTTCAGGAAAACCCATGTGTGAACAAACTACCTTCGAATGTGTGGTGTAGGTCGCAGTTTGTTCTGACAAATGTGGCACCACACTAAGCACTGGAACGCAAATGGCTAAAGTAGTCAATGATAAAATTCCCAAGCGCTCCCAAAAAAACCTGTCAATCCCAAGCACATCTATTAGGTGCTACCGTGTTTTTAATATTTTTTCAGAGCTTCCTGACTTAGAGTTCTACTTCTTTGGAATTTTGACTTCCATTGCTTGTATCCAAGTTGCTATAGTTAGTAAATACAGTGTTTTAGATTTATTACTGGTTGCGTTCATTTTCAAATTTTGTGTTGTCATGTAACCGTAACTATAAGAACTCCAGATAAAAACATGTTTCTGTTTTCGTTGGACTTGAATGTCAGCCTGCCTGACCGGGGAATTGAACTCTCCACCTCAAAGACCAAAGGCTGAAGCCCTAATGCTCAAATATATTAACACGTCCTCAATTCCAGTTCATGTCCCCGTTTAGATAGCTGATATAGGAGGCGAATCACGTTTGAGCAGTAGGTCTTCATCCGTTGACCTCCAAAATCAAGATTTCAATTTTACTATCAGGTATTCTAACACTTTATTTAAAAAATACATTGTAAATAGGTTTGCATCTGTATTTGTTAGATCTTCAAAAAAATACTAAGCACGTAAAAGGTTTTTATGCCATGCCTCACGTATTCCTTTCCATCACCCAACAACTTCCGAAGGCAGAAAAGTACATCCAAGGAAAATATAACCAGATTTTAAAAACCTTAAAAATTGTACCCCCAGAAAAAAAACCCTCTTTGAAAAAATGCAAGCAGACAAACATATCAAAATGCACGTAATCTGCGAAACCTAACTACACATAATGTAACATCGTTAATATTGCATTAACTGTATAAAGATAGTATCTTTTCAGCTATATTGGGATGGGATAATATTTTCAGTTTAGTTTCGAGGTATTAATTTCAGGGTGTATTTGTTCCAAGGAAAATTGTTTCCAGTGGTATGTTTTTAAGCGGAATTTTTTTCCAGGGTTAATTTTTTTCCTGTCATCATAATTTCATATTATAAAATTAGTAAGAATTTGGTAAGTGGAAGTTTTCCAAGTTATTTTCTACCCATCATAATATCCTACAATAAAATTGCTAAGAGCTTTCCTTGTGGAAATTTTTCCGGGGTATTTTATCGTGCCCGTTAGAATTTGCTATAAGAGTATCACTAAGAGCTTTCCACGTGGAAGTTTTTTAGGGTTATTTTTTCTGCTCATCATAATTTCCTAAATGGGCAAACAATTATGGGCAGACAAAAATAACTCCCTAAGAGTTTTCCAAGTGGAATTTTTGCCGGGGTTATTTTTTCTGTCCATTATAAATATACTCCTATGCATAAACAAAATGCTTTTTTCTCAATCTTTCTTCTTTATAGAAAGTTACGCCGGAGTTCAGCTTGACGATTTCGATGAAGTGGCGCGAGAATACGCAAACAGAAAAGGACAAGAATATGGTCGCCAAGTTTCCTGGTGGGATATTTATGGAAAGAATCAACACTTAGCTGAAAGACCGCAATATAGCCGGTAAGCAATGCAAACAAACTATTTACTCAATAGAGTCTGTTTTCCAGGCCAAGAAATTATTTAAGAAGGATAGGCAGTCATGTTACGTGTCCAGTCCCCACCCACCCCCATGGATTCAATAATGCAATTTTTGCATATAATAACCGTCCGTTTTAAGAAATTAATTTCAAGTGAAAGAAAAAATAAACTCTAAATATATTATTACTGGCTGTGAACTGGAGCTGTAATAAAAGAATTTAGTTTTCATTAAACTATTTCTTTAGTGCTTTGATGTCAGTACACGGAGTGGAATCGAAAGAGAATAACAGTTTAACATCAATATTTGTTTGCTATTCAAGCAGATCTTTGTAATCCGATTTTTTTGCCCCTGGGTAGATAACTGGGGAGCAATGTCATCCATACCTTCCGCATTGCACTATGGTTGGGCCAGGTCAGTTTCTCATTGTTGCCCATCAGAAGAATTGGCCATATATCAGTCCAAGTATTAACCTTTCAACGAAATTTTGGTTTTAATGGAGTAGTTGATTGTTGTGATGCGGATAGATTTTTTTCAATAATGGACCAAACGTTTTTAGACAATCTTTCCAACAAAATGGTTATGGGAAAAATATCTTACGTTAATGTTGTTTACGACATTGCCTGGATAAGCAGAGTAGACAAAAGAATGCAACTTCGGCAGGCTGGCATTGATTATGGTCATTAGAATGATTTGTACATTTTCGTAACAGGGCTCCCATAGGTCACCTAGTTATTTTGTTGATTTGTTGTTTACGTGGGGATGGTGGATTTGGTATTTTTCTAAAAGGAATATCGGGGTTTTGACTGAATTATCAAAATGAAGAAATACCATTAAATATTAGGTCATCTGAAGTTAATGAAGTTAAGATTCTGAAATTAAGAATCTGAAGTTAATGTACACGTAAAAGATCTAAACATAAGATGTGCTGCTTACTTCTTAGTTTACCCTTGGATCAGGGAAATTAGGTCATGGAAATTAGGTCATAGAAATTACGTCAGGGAAATTAATTAGAAGTTAACGTACATGTAAAAGACTGACACATAAGATATGTGTCATGTTTTTCAGTTCACCCCTAGGTTAGTACACTTTTTTAAAGTTCTGTTTGTGTTCAGGTTTGTGACGCGATTTGATCATGGGCCCTTTTTCCTGGGAAGTTGGACACTATCTATTTGCCTGTGGTTAGCTCGCAATGCTTCTTGAACCCTAAAGAAGATCTTTTTTTATTATGAATGTATTAAATAGTAGAAGATTAAAGTTGGACAAGAACTTTAAAACATATGTATCTTCAAGGCTTTTACTTTTACTGCATCAATGGTCATTTATAACCTGGTTTTTAACATTTGTACTTGGCTTCACTTCATTACGTTAAAAACATCAGTTCAATTAACACCATACGTTATGACAACAAGGGCACAGTTAAAAACTAGGTTATGTTTCGGTGTGGAAGGGTTAATCTAGAGAAACACGAACATGGATTATTCACAATTAGATGCGAAAAGACGTTTCATCGAAATATTCTGGGTGAGTTAAAAAAGGGCATTGATCTTATTGCACCCAATTTCTTTCAGTTAGCAAAAGGTTACCAAACTTGACTGAAAAATACCTGCCAGTTTAAAAGGTGCAATTTACGAGTTAACTTTCTAGATTCAAAGTGAACAATGCGTAAGTCCCGATCTTTCCTATTGTATGTTAAGTACTACTACGATTTTTTTCAAACTGAAGAGCTATTCACAAATTCTGACAATGACTGTAACACTCGTGTACATGATCGAATTGAATGTGTTTTATCATATCACAATAATTTGAGCCCTTTAATTCTAACATATTGGTATGGCGTCAAAATAATTTCAAATTATTAAGGAGGTGCACAGAAAGGATTTGTGTGTTATGTAAAATAGTAAATATTTGTCATTTGCTATCGCGTACAGGTACAAAATCAAAGTCTGGAGCGATGTCGTTCAATATGGACAAGTGTCGAAAACAGTGGAGAAGCCAGGTTATGTTTACACCCAATGGTTTCACAATGCCCAATCTGTCCCGTTAGTTACAGAGTTTCAGCGCCAGGTTGAACTACGGAGTACCTACTCGTGGAGCATCGTTAATAGTGTCAAAATGAATACAGAAATCAAGGTAGGAGAGTGTTAGCTATTTTTTTTGTACATGTTTGCTGTTAAAAGCAAACTTTTGCTCAAGTTTGAATTTACCATTTTTACAATGGACAAACATGGCTGTACACGGACAGTTCTAAACAGCGGCCATTACCACCACCACTCTTGGCTAAGCAAGTGAAGGCATCAGCTGGAATCTGCTTGTTTGCCGGTTGATCATCTTGACTTGTGCCGTCAAGGTCATCATAATTGTTATCAAAGTCCCAATCCTGGATCCGCAAAATTTCTTCAATTTTCCTTAAGTGATACGAAACGTTGATGGATGTATACAGTGGGTTGTGGGCTGCTTGATGATCTTGACATGTCCCTTCAAGGTCTTCATATTGCTGTAAGAGTCCCAATACTGGATCTGCAATTCCTTCAATTTTCTTAAGTAACAAGAAACTAGGTTGGACGTATACATAGGTTTGTGGACCTGTTGATGAGCTTGGCACGAACCTTCACGGTCATCATAATTCTGGATACACGAAATATCATCAATTTCCTTTAAGTGACACGAAACATTGATGGATGTATGCAGCGGGTTGTGGGCTGGTTGATGATTTCGATATTTACCTTCACGGACATCATACTGTTATCAAAGTCCCAATACTGGATCTGTAATATTCTTTCAAGTTCTTTTGAGTGGTATGAAACTGGTACGGATGTTTACAGTGGGTTGTGGGTAGCTTGCTTATTTTTTTTTGGAAACAGTTCAGAGAGGCGGGTTTGATATTGCTGCGAAACTTCGTTACTTAGCACTCACTAGTGGTGATGGTGTGAAAATTGACGTTATTGCTGATTTGTTGTTGTTGCTGTTGAATTAGTTAGGTTAGGTGAATTAGGTTGGATTAACAAGAGTTATTTTCTGTATGCAGCTGGGCTGCATGGAAAGCTAGGTAGCGAGTTTTGCTGAACTGTCTACGGAAAAAAAATTACGCGGGCTGCTTGATGATCTTGTCATGTCTCTTCACTGTGTCTGAAGTCGGTAGTAATTACCTAGCAGTCGTCACAAAATTAAGCCTCTGTGCCTCTTCAAGGTCATCCTGTTGGTATCTTTTTAACTATGCAGTTTAGAGCTGCGGCATAAATTTGGAAATTATAGAGAGACATGAACCAATGCTAACCAAAGTACCTCATTGTGATAATGTCTTAACGGGTAGTTGACCCCTTCCGCGGCAGGATACACATCTATGCAAGTAGTTAAAATAACTAAATCCAATGAAAAACATTGAGATTCATGAAGGTTCAACTGAGTGAAGCAAGCAAAATGCAGACGAGTTGTTAGGGGGACTGAGGGTTTAATGGAGCATCGACAGCTACGTTATTAGGAGCTTGGTCTTCGAGCCAAGAGGACATTAGGTCGAATCGTGTTACCGATTTATGTACCCCTGAGACTTTTTAAAGTCTTAACAGGGCGAACGTATGGAGTGGAAGGGGTTGTTTATTCAACGTCTAACGTACTGAGATTGTAGCTATTTTTTATAATGTGTGCACCTACGCAGGAAGAATAGAGTTAAATTGTGTTACTGACCTGCATATAGATGGGCAATAACACAATGGCTTTATAATGGACATAGCTCTGGATTATAAAGCGTTAACTGTAAAGCGTTAACTGTAACAGAACAACAACAACAACAACAACAACACTGATTACTGGACTTTTCATACTTTGGACAATTTTTGAAAATCACAATGATGTGAGTAAAATAAATGTCTTTTTTAGTTGGTGAAATTAAACTAAAATCAGTATTGTTCGTGTTACTTCCAATGGTCATACTTTACCGACTTCTGCTGGTGTTTCAGTGTAGTCGCAATAGGTTAGAAAGTATACTTGTGTTGGGATTGTTGATTTTTATGATGTTGTTTGAGTGTAACTTCTATGCTTACAAACATGCAAATAAATGCATGAGTCACTTCAAAATGACGATTTGTGATGACTTCATAAAGCAACAATTATTTTTTTTCAGGCAACGGCAGGTATTCCTGACTATTTAGGCGTCAATGCCTTTTTCAACAGCAGTGTTGACCTTCAAGATTCTCGTCAGCAGACTACAGAAGAAAAAGAAATATACGCTGTCAAAAACATCATTACAATTCCACCACAGAAATCAGTTAAGGCTGAATTCGTAGTCACAGAAAAAGATGTGGAGGTAAGAGACATCAGCAATAAAACTAAAAAGTGTCAACTTACCAGGTATGAAGAGCCGGGATACCAGGTGAAACGTCATCTTACAATCGTCATCCTTAAAAACCTACACTGCGCATATATGAGTACCTACAAAGATGAGAATAGCATCAAAGGTGACGAAATATAATTACAATTATAATAGGACAATTTCCTCGTCGTACTTGAATGTTTACCCTCTGAAACGCGAAAAACTGCTCTGAAAATTGTTTCATAATATCAAAGTTCTATCACAAATTCATAATGATTGTTCAGGCAAACTAACCAAAAGAAAACTTGGAACCAAAAAATAAAAAAGCACGCCTGAAACGAAGGTTTGTATCATACTTACTATCAGGAACAAATTTCATAATATCAAAGTTCGGTCATTGTTCAGGGAAACTCACCAGAATAAAACTCTGAAGCAAAAAAATAAAAAAAAGCTCCCCTAAAATGAATTTTTTCATCATACTTAGTATTAGCAACAAGATCTACACAATGATTCCAAAAATTGGTTGGTTTCAACTGGTTGGACGCACGGGAAAAGTAGACCTCACGGTTGTAAAAGTTTGTCAGACATTCTCGTTTCTGAAGCGTATCGCGTATGGATTGAGCGAGCAACGCGAGCAGTTTAGGTGTATAGTAAACCTTTTCAAATGTAAAATAAACCCTTTTTACCTTATATCAATTAATAACTAGTGAATCGATTTTCTGATGCACTGTAGATTGAATATCATACAAAAAACCCATAAGGTAAAGGACCCATCTAGTTTTCGCCATAGAAAGTTGAGAAATCAGTGCCAAAATGGCTGCCACCTTGTTTATGGTCCAAACCGTGATCACTCACGCTTAACTGACAATTACAGGTGTCAGTTAAGATTGAGTGATCAGGGTTGGAACAGAAAACTTGATGGCAGTCGTTTTGCCCTGATAATTTCTATGGCGAATACTTGATAGGTCCCTGTAACCCTTTGGGGTTTTTGTATGACATCACCCCTTTTGGTTGTTTTATGGTTTTGCTTTAGTGTAAGTAAGTACGGATTCGAATTCCTTAAGAAAATATAATTATAAATCGTTTCTTGACCAGACTGAAGAAAATCGTCACTTGATATAATTATTGGTCGTTGATTAATAATATTTCCAATAAAGTGCCCATTGCATTACATTTGACTGTAAAACAGAAACAACTTAGCACAATAAGTTAGTTTAGGCCTATTTAAACTTTTTTTTCTGTGTCAGTCAAGGAGTGGTAACTCTTCACGGATTTTCTTCCACATAAACAGTTTAGTTGATGACGCGATATTTCATTTATTTTATAAGTTACAATGCAATATATCATTTCGATTTAATTGTTAAACGGAAGCAGTAACTTAGGGCCTTAGGGCTTCGGGCAGATGACCAGGAGTGGTTAACGCTCGTTAAACCCTTTAAACCCTGTAACTTATCCAAGGCTGCATTGTTACTTAGCTATGGAGGACAATTATTTTGATAACAGGTGGCGTGTTCCCAACGTTCACGAAAATTGCATTACAAATTATTACAATCTTTGAATTTAAAACCTCCCCAAATGTCAAACCGTAAAAGGCATCTATTGGAGTCAAACATAAACTGTATGTTAAATTTCAAGCATATCGGTCACATAGATTATTTTATCTGAGTGGAGTTAGCTAATAAAAAGTAGTAAGAAGCAGTGGTAAGTAGCTTGTATGAACTCATCTATACTGAGATACCTTTTTTTGTATTGAAATCCTTTAGATACAGCTCTAAAACAGGACCGAGTAAACCTTGTCGATATATACAATTTCTAAAGCATTCTGTCACATTAATAATTAGTATTCTTTACCAGAAAACGCCGGTTTAATGTCTCGGATAAGAGAAACAGTAGCTGGTCTTTGCCCAAACACTTATAGTGTCCTGATCTTGAACAATAACAATCAGACTGCAAGAACTAGAGCCAACAATCTGAACTTGATTGCCGAAGCTTTAGCGTGCTTGTAGAAACTGCACGAAGCATGGATAGACGCCAATAGCATGACCAACGTGAACGATAGGGCTAGTATATTATTATTTTCCAAGTAAGCTACTGCTATCAATCCATTTTATAAATGAATGAAGGGGTTTTGTGTGTGTAGCCATAAGATCCTTCCATCCTGTTCAATTTTTCTGGACAAACCATAAACAAATGATGGACAATTGAACATTAGTCACTCGGCACCAAGTTTGTACGGAAATGATGTCAAAACAAGAAAATAATGTTGTTATCAAATACGAACATTAAAATACAAAATACCAAATCCTTTCACGAATTTAAAGAGAAGCGTTAATACTTCCACTGGTATTTAGTGTCCTGTTATGGCCACACTGAAAATGCTGAGGCTATATTTTGTGAACATTTTGAAATTGGTTTTCTACATGGTTTGAACAGAGGATAAAACTGAAAATGGTATTTTTATAATTTAACAAAGGTAAAAAAAGACATAAAAGTAAATAAACATGAAATTGCTAACCTGGTAATTTTATCTCAGTTTTTAATTTACTAATACCTGATAACGGCTAGTTCAATTTAATCATGAAGTAAGGAAACGACAGCATGTGATGACTAATAGACTTCTTAACTGTCAAAACAATAATCTTTAAATACATTCACATATGTTGCTTTAGCATTCTAGCTTATCTGCTCTATTCTTCTCTTACTTTATGTAACGGTTAAACAAAATAACGGTTCATACTGTAATATACGTAGGCCAAATGCACGCCATTATTATCTTATACAGCCTTTGTGTATGACTTATTTTTCTTTTGTTTTACGTTTCCTTATTAATAGTAAAACTCGCACGTTTGCCTTAAAACCTTCGTTAACAATCTGCAAAATTATTTGTCTGAAGGTGTACAGTTAGCACACTGAGAGGTAATCCTGTAGGTAATTAAAGTCTGTACGTGTTTCAGGTCGATCGGTACCTTCCTCTTTATGTTTCGTAATTTTTTTCCCCATTTATCAAGTTGAGCGATTTCAACATACTGACGTAATAATTTTTTTACGTTGTGCTTCAGGTGCCATGGGAAGCTGACGTGGAAATTGAAGGTTACATCGCCATATGGTTCAGTGAGAAGTACGACGGTCATTGGCTGTGGTTCCACCCAATCACAAACCTTGCCAACGACAAGTTCCGTTTAAGTCCCAGAGGAGACCGTTTGCTGTACCATTCTAAGGGGACGTTTCGGGGCATGCGTGGCGTAGACACATCTCTCAGAACTTACGAATACGATCTCATAGAAAATGGAGTCCCAAATCACGAAACGAAACCACACCGAGTCCAGTATTATCAACCTGTGCTTGAAAAGGTTGTAGTGTAACTCAATAAAATGTGAAGGTCAAATAAATAACCATTGTTATTCCTTGAATTTGTTAAAAGTTGTTCTGACGCAAAGGCTGTTAGAAGTTCAGGGGCGGCATAAGTGCCACCTGGGTTGCCAGATTGGGGATTGGGCGTCAGAATCCAAAATGAGTTCAACAGTTAATAAAAATACTAATAATAATGTTTAACCACAAAGTGGAACAGATCCAGAATGGTCAACCACTTACTCTGGTTCGAGTAAGGGTAAATTTAAAATAAATAATGGCTTAGCGAGGCTATATTGCTACAAATTCAGGTCTCTTTAGGAAATCTCATAGGTCGATATTGCTCAACCCAATTCGAAAGCGGTCGGCAACGTGACAGCACCACTTGCTCAGGCGGAGAATTCCAGGCAGAGGTATAACTCTCACCGAAAAGAGGCTCCTCCTACATTCCAGCCTCCCCCGATGGAAACACCAATTTAAGTAAGTAACCCCTGGTAGCCATACAAGGAAAGGGGTAAAAAAAAAAGGGTACGTTTACTGGAAAAAAAACTCTGAACAATCTTATAGATCAATAGCAGATCGTCTGGCAGTCTACTTAATTCAAGGGATTGTAGCCCGATACGTTATAATCACAAGTCATAAGAAAGGTTACGCTGACCAGGTAAATTTGTTGTACACTCTGTCGATATCTCCCAATAGAGAATGAGAACATACAGGTTTTGGGTTCGCCAGCGGAGGCCTCACAAACATATTGAAAGCCCACACTTGTTTTATTCTGATATTACTGGAGATGAAACAACGGTTCACAACGGCTATTCATCAAAAGGCTTTGGCAACGATCAAATTGCCGTGTACTGATGGTATTCAGTGGTATAAAAAATGAATTAAAATATTGAAATTTAAACATCTGCGATGTGTTCAGTTGAAAAGTAGTGATGGCAGGGATACCCTTGCATTACGTTTCTTTTACAAAATCTAAAACAGACTCCAATGTGCAATGGAAATTAATTCCAAACCTTTTTTGTTACTGAAGCCCATTTTACCCCTTTCCATGATAAACCCTGCTTAATTTCCAGAATAGCAGTGGTGGTAACGGAACACTTTATCGTACCAAATTCTACATTCAAGAGATGTTTGTGGTCAGACAATTTAACCATTTACAAAATAAATGTTGCCCATTAATCACGGAACTACTAAGTAATATTTTTCTATGATTGTGTCTTTATCATAAAGTACATACAAATGGTATATCAACTGATTAATAAAAAAATTAAACTACTTAAATACGCATAAAGTATTATTATAAACAAAAAAAACCCACTTAGGCCTACAGAATATTAGATTAAAATGAATACAATTTGTTTAAGAAAACTTTCAAAGTGACAGTCTAGTCTGTATTCACTAATTTCTTGAAAATGCATACAAGATTTAATACGTCCCATATCTCTATCCAGTATCCAATGTAGTCACCGCAATTTACAAAGCGGAAAAGCCAACCCCAATCAGTATTTTAGCGCCCTGCATTCATACCTTATCACTCAGTCCAATCGGAATAATAACATTATTCCACAAAACCAGTTCGTATGCTCCAAACAATCTCTACTTTATTCTGAAAACTAGGTTTAAGCCTACCACCATTGGGGGGGGGGGAGATGAGGCTTAATAGCGCCTACCACCATTGAAG